>JAAQRH010000738.1:0-29722 GCA_013186785.1 Fusarium pseudonygamai
CTTGCCTCTGTTGCGAGCAAGTGAGACAACTCTAAGAATGTCATGGAGGCCGTGTTCATGGGCAAACTTGAGGACAACATCCACTGTCTTATCCTTGCTCCCATCATCGACAACTAAGATCTCATATCCGCCGAGATCCTCCTTAGGAGCGTTCCGAACATGTCTCTTAGTCGTAGGACTCGCTCCGCTAGGTCCAGCTTGTTTGGTTCGGCCAAAGTGTTCATCGAGATAAGTGACAGCCTCCTCGAGGGTGGGGATAATGCGAGCTTCTTCATTGTAGGCTGGGAAGACGACGCTCAGACGCACTTCGGCGGGTTCGATGTTTCCAGCATCGGGGGTAGGGAATGCTTCATCAGGGCGGACGTGCTGCTCGCTAGCCTGTCGCTCAGCGAGCCAGCGATCGTACCAGCAGGGGAGAGGTTGAGGCTGTGTGCGTCCTTGAGTGGGATGGCTGGTAAGGTAGGTCTTTTCGGAGGCGTAGACGGGTCGAGGCTTTGGCGCGACGAGATGGAGGATGACATAGAGCTAGGAATGAAAGGTGAGCTGGCGATTGCGCCGGGGCCCTAGAGGGGTTCAGTGCAGTGCATACCCCAAGAAGTGCCAGCGCAATAAATGCGAGAAATAATGTCAGAAGAATGTAGACGGGCGTAGCTTCAGCCCAAGCCCATAAAGGCCTGAGAAACTCCGCGGGCGGATCGATCGCCATTTTGGTGGAGGAGAGAGGGAGGTTGTTTGATACGGCTCGCGACTGCGGAGATGCAGCGATGAAAAGGCGAGTGTAGGTATTCAAAGCGCGCTCATTTGAGATGTCAATTAGTTTGGTGCAACGTACACAAGGAAAGGAAAATAAAAAAGGCGAACGCGCCCGTGGGCGACGAAAGATTTAGAGTAATGAATGCGGTGCGTTAGGTTGCTCGTGATTGTGGTTGTACAGCATTAGAAGGCCACGAAGCATGAATGAGGCGTTGCGTTGCATTGAATCTAATCTATGATTACGTAGCTACAGGCCAAAGGGTGCTATAGTGAAGATGGTAGGGATCGGCAGGGACCAAATGGTGAAATGACCAGTAGGAAACTGCCGAGACTAATATTTTTTTTTTAGAACAATTGAAGACATTCACAATGAGAACAACCACGATTGATCATTTACCCAATGCAAAGCACATCTCAAGAAATTCATGAATTGCAGATGATATTTTTCAACATCAGGCCATAAATGACTTGAGGAAACTAACATGAGATACGAATGCCTCTACTTAGCGAGTCCAATGTTGTGACTTGCAAGATCAATTAGACTGAGTCAACTGCAATACAGATAACCGCATTTGATTATTTGGTAACAAACTCAATTACAACTCCTGCAGCAGTAGGTGGTCTTCATGACATTCATAGGGATCGCGATCGATGGAAAACAGAATGTGAGCGTGAATCGTTGTCTTAGTTTCATTTCAGTAACAGTTGGTCCCAGCCAACGGAGAATGACCTGAAACCATGCCATTGACAGCCAAAGCCTAAAGCTAAAAAAGTATGTAACAGTAATAAAAGGAAGAACCCGAAAGGTTCTAGAAGAAAAGTCTAAACGCTATTGTACATGAAGTAAAGGGCTTAGCTCGGTTCCGATTCCTGCTCTGAACCAAGTCTAAGTCCAAGTAGAGTGTGGCGTACTTTTTTTCACTTTAGTATAAAGATTTCTGCCAAGATGTGTCAAACTCGACATCGGAATGCCCGAGACTGAGAGGGGCCCCATATCCAATGCTTGCTGTCTCCCCCACAAGACGACCCCTGCCTTGTCTCGTTGGGTTGGTCGCTTTCGCATTCTTTCAAAACTCAGAGTACCGTGTCCTGCTCGATCTCAATGGAGAGCTTGGTGGACGGATCGGTGTAAGTTGTTGGACCTCGCTGGGCCGAAGCGTGGTTGGTAGCAGGGAGTCAGTCCCTTGCTGATTTTTTTGGGCTGTAGCTTTTGATCATGCCTGAGAAATCACCCTCCAGGGGCAGAAACCTCATCAAGTACAAGCTTAGATCATGACACCAGTCTGGAATCGCTCGGCGAGCCGATCCCGAGGGTCAGGAGATACAGTGTAAGCCAAGCCATACTGGGGACCTCGGACAACTTCCTTGCCCTTGAGAGAAATGGGATGATGGAAAGTTGGTGCAGGAGAGTACTCGTAGATGTGAGCAGGCTCAAAGTGATGCACAGGAGAGTGGCTTCTAGGGCTGATGTCTCCATCGTAGTCAGTCTCGCTGGCTTGATAGGTAGTGCTGCAGCTGCCACTGGTGAAGGGAGAGGCCGTTGATGATCCGGGGAAGTTCATCTGGATGTGGTGATTGTCGTGCATGGCATCAGCAACGGCTTTTGCCGTTCGCTTGCGGTTCTCAGCGCGAACCTTGGAGCGGTCGTGATGACGGGCACCAGCTGGACCGACGTTGACTGAATCGCATGCTGCGTGTGTGGGAACATGGCGATATCTTTGTGTGGGTTTTGTTGCCTTGGGCTGCTCTACTTCTTTGGCCTTGACTGTCTCCTTGTGATCGCGAGCACGCCTGATGGAACTGAGGATAGACATGGTTGTTGGTGGATATGTAAGTTGAAGAGATGCTGATGTGATATGATGTGAAGTATATATATATAAGTGGATATGTTAGTGTTGATTGTATGGTATGGTACTGTATTGTTGGAATGGTATGAAGGGAAAAAAGAGTCGGTTTCCAACGGGCGAAGCGGTCTAGATATAACAAGAGGCTGAGGATAGGATAGGTAGTACATAGTAAGTAATGGCTGAAGTGATGGATGCGTTGGAGACTGGCGCCAAAGTTGAGCTGGCATCAGCGTCGAAAAAGAACCTGACGGCCCGCAACGGCGCTGCAATAGCCGATCTTTTACTGAGTTCGAGACCCCCCAAGACGAGGCTTACAAGACCTGCAAGTCAAGCTGAGGGTCTTGGTCTAAAGGGCGTTAAAGTGAAGCGCCACAGACGCACCAACCCCTGCGGAACCGTGAAACAGGTCTAACCAAGCCAAGCCCTTCTCAGAAAGTGTTTGCTCATGAGGCGCTGGGCTGAAACGACTATGAGGCAATCCAGGGGTTTTACGAT
This sequence comes from Fusarium pseudonygamai, assembly GCA_013186785.1. NCBI lineage: Eukaryota > Fungi > Ascomycota > Sordariomycetes > Hypocreales > Nectriaceae > Fusarium > Fusarium pseudonygamai. The sequence goes on from JAAQRH010000738.1 coordinate 3,096, forward strand.
GGAATGGAGGAACTATCTATGCAGAGCGTTGAGCCACATGCTGCAGATCTTTCTTTTACATGATTCAGAGCACGATTATGACTCTCGTCATGATGAAAAAAAAATTGTTATTTCTTTTTGGTGAATTCTAACTTTTGACGCTGAGGGAGTTTTGGTCTTACGAGGGTGGACTCAGTATGTCATCGTCCAGGTCCAGGTCTGCCCATGTCTTAGACGACGTCCAACCCAATGTTAGTTTCCGCCTCGCGTGTGAAGCCGGAACTTCCTGAAACCACGTGTTGATGAAGACGGACAGAATCGTCGATTGCGATGTCATCAATCGTCGATTCCAATGTCACCAGTCGAAAAGTTGCATATCTAAAATCGACGATTGAGATGTCACCGCTCGAGGTTTGATATGTGGCCACGCCCAAGAGAAATGTCACCAACCGTTCGATTGACAGCTTCTACAGCCATCAAACACTTAAGTTATCGAGGCATAATTATCCCTGTCCCCTGTCTCTAACCCTATCCCCATCCCTGTAGACTATCGGCAGCCATACGCCATCCGTGGATCTTTGCGGCACCGCGTTGCAACGGGAAAATCGACCTCGGTCTCGCCCCTTCGGTATAACTAATACATGAAGAATATTCTAAGAAACTGTTTGTTAGCTCAGCCAGCCTTTCCATAAGCAAACACTCTGAGTGGCTCGTTGTCGAGTCGTCCAGACCGTGTGGTTAAAACGCCACCAAGGCTGGGGTGTAGCCTGAGCCTGGCGGTGCAGAGACAGCTGAGTACTCCGCAGAACCGTGTCAGATCATTCACTTTTACCTGCCAAGACTGAAAACATATCGCTCCTCGGTGTCTCTGTTGCTCCCGATGCCGGGGGCAGTTGTTCAGTGTAAGTGCTGTGGAGAATACCGAGATGGCTTCGCTCACTCGGGGACCCGAAGAACCCGAAGACTCAAAAGCCGATGGAGTCATCAAGTCCTGATTCAGCGACTGAGCTTACATCAGTTTCTATTTCTGCGTCTGTGGAGGTAAGGATTCATCCGTTGCTGCACTATCGTAATCACTTCTTTGTCATACGAGATGATTTCGTGTTAAAAGACCACTTACACGTCATGTCGAAACAATTCTTGCATCTTAAACGCCTCTTCTACGTCAATTACACAAAAAACAGTTGGAATTAGACCCTCCAACGGCCTTGTGCCTCTTTACCTCAACTTATTTACCAGATTAGGACGACGTGGCTTCTCTACAGGCTAGATCTGCACACAATCCATATCGTGGCGTCAGTCATTACACTCGAGTTGTTTCGGCCTCACAGATTGTCTGAAGCTATCGGCATTTCGGATTGATTCTGTGGCTTTTGAGCCCCTGGCTAAAAGATCTAAACGCCTCTTTTGCCTCACTCTTGACTCACAATTGCGCACTGCAGCTTGGCTTATCATCATTGTGCTTTTATCGTGAAGCAGTAGTCGTAAAAAGGTTCCATTGTCGTGCATAAGCCCAGAGGGAACGTGCTGTGTGTCTGCAGGTTTGACAGTCCGGGTCCCCCTGTCCTTGGCTGTCAGAGCAGATCTGCACCAGGGATGTACCCCAGGCCAAGCCACCACGCGACTAAAGAGATTCTTGGACGGATTCTTCTTGGTTAATCTCTTGATATAGGAGCTTGAGCTCCGTATCAATGAAGAGACACTGGTAGGCATCGGGTCAAAGTGGTACTGTAAATGGATCGGCTCATAGAAAATATACAATGGATCAACAGATACATGATGGACCATGATGATCCCCCACTATTTGTCAGTTCTAAGAACTCACCCAAGCTCGATTAGGCCGTCGTCTCACGCTAGAAGCTTTAGAAGCCAGACCAAACTTCCTAGAAGAGTTTAGTACTTCAGCCTTCCAGCGTTACAATGCCCTGCCAAGGTCAGATCAGATCTAACCTCCCCCCATTGCCATTGCACGCTGCATGAGGATGCGCTTAGATCCAGGAGAACCAACAAAGCTTGGCTTGTTTCGCTATCACGAATCCTCCTGGCGGTGCGGCCGACTCGACTGAGAAAACTGCTTGGATTGTTTCGTTGATGACTCAGGATCTTGCATCTTGGCTTTCATCAAAGCTCTTCTTGTTCAACGGGAACGCCTTGTCTTTGGTGTTACATTGTGGAAAGCCGCCAAGAGAGGAAACAATGTTGGTTGAGAATACATTATACAGCACTTTAGTGCCTTATGAATAGAATAAGCCTCTCTCCTGTATAGACCTTCTCTTCTTAGGCAAGCCTCGTTCTCTTGGCCTTCGCTGCTTTCGCGCTCGCCTTTTTCGATTTGATATATCGCAACACCTTCAGCTCTACAGGCTCAGTAGTTCGCAACCTTTACTTTCTCCAATGATCTTGGCCAAGCGTCGACCGTTACAGGAAAGGATGATTCTGAATTAGCTCGCTATGGTCATGAGGCGACCGTTACTGCTGCCTCGTGGATAAATGCTGATGCCTCTTTGGGCAGAGCAAGAGAACCAACACAGCTGACCACGATGACCACGTTGTTCAACCGCCTCTTTTTTCTATATCAGGAGCACTAAGAGACTCAATTGGGCTACTATTGAACACTAGACTGTAAATTATCAATGCCTGGAAGCCCTCAAGAGCCAACAGGTAGGTCGATGGCGCAGTGAGAAGGCTATCATGCGATCGCCATTGTATCCGGTCCTTGTGCTTGATGCCGATGCCGATAAAGCTCGGTGCCGTGGCTTTGGCACTTCAACTAATAGTTTTCTCGATAAAGACACCCAAGAAGACACCCAAGTAGATAAGGGCGTCTGGCGTCTCAGTGACATGCCATAAGAATGCTGAGCATGTCACGCAGTCAATGGTGAGCTCTTTCGATTGAGTTCTGTGGCTTCCTCGCTGTCACCAACCTCAGCATCGACAAGATCACGATCCCTGATTTGCGTGGTTTTCCTCTGTTTATGTGCTGGTGCTGATATACCTGTCTCATTCCTCCCTTTGTTTACTAACAAACATTGAGCTTGAAGCTATTTTATTCCCCCCCGAACTCGCGATGCGGGGAAATAAATAAACCTTGCCCAGGGAAATAATAACAGCTTTAAGCCCTTAAACCGACTCGGCCCTACACGTTCCTGCAGTAGGAGTAGCGTCATGATTTAACTCAAAGGTTGAGTTTAATTGTCCCTGTCGATCAATTTTTGCATAAATATTGATTAAAGTTGGGAGAGGGGGAATTATGTAAAGTGAGTGGAAGAATAATGGAACGACTTGTACTAATCATTGATTGATAGATGGAAGAAACATGTGATTCTATGGAAGCTTCCTTTGCCTGATACAAGCACAAGCACAAGCACAAGCACAAGCACGCAAAGGCTGAGCCGACTGTATGCAGTCCAGCTTGGTTGAAGGATTTAGGCATATCCAGCCGAACCCCATATTCTCCCGGCAACGTGCATTTACAATGCCTGCCTCTACGCGAGTTTCACGTGAAATCCACGCTTGTAACAAAGAATCAATGTCGTTCAACATAAACAAACAATCGACTTGTCAACAACATATGACGATGAGCCGCCTACACGATGACACTTGCATACGATATAGACTACCTTATCTGCATAAGGGCCGAACTTGAGAGCCCATTGCCCTGGTAATAAACGAAGTCTGGTCATACTGCCTGGCATCGATTGCCACTCAATTCGTATTTCTTGTTGACGATGTCTTTTTCGAAAAGTTATATTTAGTTCGTGGTTGCATCATTGCCTCCCTCAATGTCTTGACAGGTTCAGGGGTCTTTTTTTTTGTCTCTGGTCGCGCAATTGATAAGAAACTGGAGAAACAAGCTTTGATTGGACGAGAACCACTTGTTTCCTTTTTTCACTTCTCCAGTCCCGCGTCATTTTTTCAAAGTGGCAACACCAGATACAGCTCCTGATTGGGCGATAGGCTCCTTCTTCACCAGCCTCACTGTGGCTGACACGACATTGGTAAGGCAGGGCCCCCTCCTCTCGCCCCCCGAAGAGGATCCCAAGGCCTAAACCCAACACCATCTGGCAGCCTGGTCACGCGCATTGCCCACCTCAATCCGCATTTCTCGACAGCCTCAAACGGTCCCTCGATATATATCGGTCCCTTATCGTTAAAACCGACCCAAATTCAATTTCTTGGCCCCGGATCCCGCCTGCCGCATACCGAGTTCACGGCTCTGTACGGCTGCCTTTCTGTCGCCCAAGTCGCTTTCCGCTTCCGCTTGTCGCGCCTTCCTTTTCCCGCGGTCGTCGCTCCCTCCTTCCCGCCGATTGCTTCCGTGGCGTGTCGCCAACCTACCGTACCTACCTTAGTTGTCCAACGCACACCGACCCGCCCGATTTTCGCCCGCGCCCCATCTCGATAGATTCCCATTGCATAGCGCATTGAAGCACCGTCGCTCGCTTTTTTTATTGTATCATTTTTTTTTGATAGCGGCGCCGGCTGCGCATCTCGCATAAATCAGGATATCCTGACGTTCCACTGTCGCGCACCGTCTGCGCGCACCGTAAGGAATCGTGGCGGCGCTTACGATTCTGAGTCCCAACGAGCCATCGGAGCTGTCCTTGCAACAGCATCTCGAACTTGCCCCGGATCTGGTTGCGTATACGAACCTCACTGTCGAGGGAGAGCCCGAGTCTTTGATGATGGCACAGCCCGTGCCTCATCAGCCCACCGATAAGAAGCGCGTCAAGGTCTACGAACTTCGCAACAATGACTGGTTCGATCGAGGCACCGGCTTCTGCAGCGCGAGCTTTGAGACTGTATGTTCTTAATGTCCTTTCAATTCTGCATCTTTGTATGCACTTTTGCGCCCGGAATTAGTTGCTGACTGTAGCGCCTGCAGCTTGAGGATGGTCGCAAAGAACCGCGCGTCATCGTTGAATCAGAAGATCATCCTGACCGTCTTCTGCTAGAAACAAAGATTCAAAAAGAAGATGGATTCCAGAAGCAACAAGGCACGTCACCATGGTCCGAGATGCGCATTGAAGACGTCATGTGTCTAACCTGACTCACAGATACACTGATTGTATGGCAGGAACCTAGTAGTGGAGTTGATATGGCACTCAGTTTTCAAGAAGCCGAGGGATGCGCCATGATATGGTTCGTACTGATTATCAGTAACATACAACTTCTGTACTGACATCCAGTAGGCGTTTTGTGAGCAATGTTCAACAGACATTTCATAATCATCTGCCAGGAGCCGGTATGCAGGACCGCTCATCACCTACGGACCACGATACTGATAACCAATGCCTAGATGACGGCCTTTCTGACGATCTCCCTATCGACGCTCCGCCGGCAATAAACTTGCCCTCAGCCGAACTTGGAAATCTCGGAGATATCGAACAGACCATGCGGATGATGAGCACGACAGCCAATGGCCGCGATGCTCTTGCCAAAGCAATTATGCAAGAGGATTTCATCGGCAAAATTGTTCCCCTGGTCGAGATGGCCGAGGACCTCGAAAGTCTTCAAGACTTGCACCGACTTTGCAACATCATGAAAACAGTCATTCTTCTTAACGACACCTCGATTATAGAGCATGCGGTGTCGGACGAATGCGTTTTAGGTGTTGTTGGTGCTCTGGAATACGATCCTGACTTTCCTAGTCACAAGGCTAATCATCGACACTGGCTGGGTAATCAAGGTCGATATAAAGAAGTTGTCCCTATAGAGGAGGAACAAATCCGCAGGAAGATTCACCAAACATACCGTCTACAGTACCTGAAGGATGTTGTTCTGGCTAGAATACTCGACGATCCTACTTTTTCGGTTCTCAATTCTCTCATCTTTTTCAACCAAGTCGACATTGTTCAGCACCTGCAAGCAAATGCCGCTTTTCTTAACGAGTTGTTTGGCATCTTCAGGCCCACGAACAGCGATCAGAAGAGAAAGAAGGAAGCGGTGCTGTTCATCCAGCAATGTTGTGCTATTGCCAAGAATATCCAACCCCCGGCGCGTCAGACATTATACAACAACTTCATCGCTCATGGACTCCTTTCCGTCATCCACTTCGGGCTCCGGCACCATGATGTGGGAGTTAGAGTTGGGGCAACCGACATACTGATCTCTATCATCGATCACGATCCCCAAATGATCCGTCAGACTTTGTACCGTCAACTACACGAGAACCAGACTCTGCTTACTGACTCTTTGATTGATCTTCTACTGGTGGAAGTTGATCTTGGCGTCAAGTCTCAAATCTCAGAAGCACTCAGGGTCTTATTAGACCCTGGCCCCCCACAAATGCAAAATAACGAGGCCCTTGCTAAGGCTAATGGTGAGTTTATGGGAAGACAGAGACCTCAAATCGCCCTGGACCCTCAGCAGGAGACTTTTCTTAATAAGTTCTACGACAAGTCGGCTCCAAGGCTATTCAAGCCCCTCATGGATTTAGAGAAGCGAACGGACATGAACTTTACTGTGCAGCAGGCTTCCATGTTCACGTATCTTATTGAGATCCAAACATTCTTTATCCGCTGTCACCAGTTACGCGTCAAGTTGCATGTCATGTCTCACGATATCGTTAAGCGCATTGCTCAACTTCTCACATGCCCTGAGAAATTTTTGAGATTAGGTACGAAAAGTTGATCCGATGTGTTCGACCCTGCTAACTCTCTACAGTTGCTATCCGTTTCTTCCGATCGTTAATCGGAATGCAGGATGAGTTCTACATCAAACATCTCATGGAGAAGCAGGTCCTTGGACCAATTCTTGAAGTTCTTATCGAGACCGTGCCCCGGGACAACCTCTTGGGCTCAGCATCGCTGGAATTTTTCGAGTTTATCAAGAAAGAGAATATCAAAGACCTGATCAAACATCTCGTGGCCAACTATAGAGAAAAGCTTAAAGGGTTGAGCTATATGTCGACATTCCGGGAGATCCTTCTTAGATATGACCAAACTCAGGGTTACACATCTAATGTCGACTATTTCCTGGAAGCCGAAGACGAGATGGGCAGGAGACCTCTAGCCAGCACAAGGATGGCCGAGCAAATAACTGTTGAGCAAGAGCAAGAGGAATACTGGGCGACATCTGATCCTGAAGATGATGATGACCAGTCAAGTAAAGAGGGGGAAAGGACACCGTCCACGAATGGCTCAATCACCTCGAAGCTGCTGGTCGACTACGCATCCGATGAAGAGACTGACGAAAATGCCGACCCTGAAGCTACACCAGAAGCGGACAGCCAGCACAGCGATGTTGCATCCGATGCTGTGCACTCGCCTATTGATTCGAGCCTTGGGGGAGGTATTCCACCGCCTGAGCGACTTTCAGAGAAGCGTCGACGCGAAGAGGAGGAAGACGAGGATGAGATGAGCAAAATGATGCAAAATAAGAGACGCAGCAGCAGCGGTTCTGTCACGGCGATCCTCGGCAACTCTCGCGGCCCACAAAGGCGCAAAAGCTTCAACGTCAACTCTCCCACTGGAGGCAAGAAGATCGCCATCAGTCTCTCTAGCGGCTTAAAAACAGGCAGCGACCCAGGTTCCAACGAGGAGTCATAAGTTCTCCTCCATTCTTTCGGCGATGGCGTACCGGTTATTGGTCTGTTTTTGGTTTATCATGAAAGGGGGGTGCAGACTTGAGGTCTTATCCCCGCACAAGCACATTTAGCAAGTACAGCTTGCTGGTTAACGGAACGGTCAGGTGGTGAGAACCGGCGTTGATGTTTGAAATATCCTTGTGGCATCCGTCACTATATTCTTAGTATCACATGCTCTGCTGCACCCAGGCACCCTTTGACTAGGCGTGTCTGAGTTATCTGCATTGCTTGGTCTGGTCTAATGGGGCTTTATCTGGACCGAGATTCTGCCCCCTTATTTGGGCGATAGGGTCATCGAGACGCGATGGCAGGGCACGCGGAATTGCGTGTGGAGGAAATTAGGGCTTGCAAGTTGAGATTGGCAGGATTGTAAAAAGGGGGAGATTTTGAAAGCGGCCTGCTAGCTGAGCAGTAACCGTAGTGCATAGGGGTGGTTTATTGAGTTGCAGAGCTGTATCATAAACTTTATGGCTTCAATGGCCCTTGTGAGACGAGCAAGGAGCTGAGTCGGGTTTAGGGACGATAGTTGGTGCTGATCCCAGGCCATTCGTAACGAAGAAATGAAAAAGACCCGTCTAGATGAAGAACAAATATTCGTCATATTTGCCCAGTTTTTATCACTTGATCTAATTTTCCCCGGTACATAATTATCATCTCTCTTTTGTAAACTTTCATAAACTCTTATAGTATCATCTAAAGCGGCCGAAGTCTACTCTATCCTTAGGGTAAGCTTTATAAAATTCATCCAAACTTTTACACCTTTTTGAATTGCCTGGACCACTTTTCGTACCCATCAATCATTTGTTTTGTGATATTCCGTGGTGTTTTCTCAAGAACAGCTGTTAAATCGGCCATCGTCATTTCGAGCTTGTTGGCCGTTCTGTCATCGTCATAACGCTCCTGGACAAGCATGCAGGTCTGATCGCAGATGGACTTGATCTCAGCTCCGGAATAACCTTCAGCGAGTCGAGACAGGTCTGCAATATCGACATCTGCTGCAAGAGGTAGGCCGCGTAGGTGTACGTTGAAAATAGCTTCTCGTGCCGTTCCGTCAGGGGGTCCAACGTACAGGACTTGGTCGAATCGGCCCGGACGCATTAATGCTGGGTCCATGGCCTCGGGTCGATTGGTAGCTGCCAGGATAAGCACCCCTGAGAGAGCCTCGAAACCGTCCATTTCAGTGAGTAGGGTCGTGAGCATATTGACAGAGCCAGTGCTACGGGTAGCAGAGCCACTACCTGAACGCTGTCCACCGATAGAGTCGATCTCGTCGAAGAAGATGATAGATGGAGAAGCATTGCGAGCTCGTTCGAAAAGAGTACGCACAGCTCGCTCAGACTCGCCGACGTACATGTTAAGAAGCTCGGCACCTTTGACAGCAAAGAAATTGAAACCTGATTCTGTTGCGGCGGCTTGGGCTGAGAGAGTCTTGGAGCAACCAGGAGGCCCGTAGAGCAAAAGACCTTTAGGAGGAGGCCGAAGAGAGTGTTCAGGGTTCTAAATACATGATAGTCAGAGTCTTGCTGATATATTTTGATAGTCAACTCTCATATCGCACCTTGGTATACTTGATCATTCGGTTGAGTGCCTTTTTCAGCACATCCTGACCACCGACATCCTGCCAATGAATAGTAGGAGGGTTGAGATTGATGTCGCGCATAGCCGTGGGACGGACTAACTTTCTCGCTCGTTCTAGATCAGACTTTTCCAAGAAATTCTCCTCGTCAAAATCGACACCTGCCTTGAGCAGCTGAGTTTTGCGGCCACGGGCGGCGGTTGTGACTAACATGGCGAGATCCTTAGGGCTGTATGCGTGTGTCATTTGTGCCAGTTCCAGGAGAAGTGCTTGTCTGTCGTGTTTAATCGCTGGCTTAAGCGACTCAAGTATCTCTTGACGCTCATGGGTTCTAGGGATAGGTAGAGGAGTGTGGTCCAGAAAGCGAGTGGGCGATCGTAGTTCCTCAGGGATATCAGTATAGAAATCGGAGCAAGTCGCGATTACCACGACTTGAGCGTAAGCGTTTTTCGACTGTGAGATTTCGGCCAGAGCGTCCAGTTCCTCGCCTATTGTTTCGATGACAGTATCGCGATTTGAGCGATCCTTGCTGATTAGAGACTCGAAATTATCCATCAAAACGATGCTCGGTTGCTGGCTCTGTGCAAGCTTGAAGGTTTCCCTGATACTTGCGATCTTGTCCGAGGGCTTAATCCAATGCACTCTGCCCCATTTAGTTGCAGCGATGCGATTCAAAATGAAAGTCTTGCCAGTACCAGAGCCACCGTGGATAACAAAACCAGCCGACATCTTGTCTCCTTCCACATTACATGGGTGAGTAATGAGGAGTAGGAAATCATTCAGTGTGTTGATCTGCTTTGTCATTCCAGGGACACCAGTTACGACAAAATCGCCACGCTCCTGGGCACTTGAGTCTGTGATTGTTGAATTGGCATCAGCGATGATTATGGTTGTCCTGCGATTGCTGAACTTGGCAACGCTATTGGTCTTCGAGTTAACGGAAATGACCTTGAAGTATCGACGAGCCTTGCAAGTGTGCATCGCTTCCACAACCATGCCAGGGTAGATGAGATCAGCACGATCTTGGGAGTTAGTATGCCGGATAGTGAATCGCATAAGGGGGTTCAAGCTTACCAAAGGCAGATGCAAGAGAATTCTCCCAAGGTAAAGGATACTTTGCGCCTTCCTCTAACCTCTCCATCCTTTCAAACTCGGCGGCTGTCTTGTCTGTCACTTCAGTGACTTCTTGCACAACAACTTCTTCGGCCTCTGGCGTTGTGCCTGCAATCGCGATGCGAACAGCATCACCGATTTTGAAACCTGTAGCTTCTTGGAACGCCCTAGTCATCATAACTACATTGGGGCTGAGGTTCTTCTCTGGGAGGATCCATAGCGAGGCTTCTCGCTGCAGGTCTTCTTGGGGAACACCATCTTCCTTGTTGGCGGCGGCAGATTCTAAGCGTGTGACAACGCAGTGTTTTCCGTTTTCTAGATTTCCATTTAAAGAGAGAAGAGTGTCTTTGCTGACATAGATTCGAGCGGCACCGAGAAGACTTGCCTTTTCGAGGCTTGTATTGGCCAAAGGCCTGACCTTTGCGTCGACACTTTTCGCAAGCATGACAAGTTTAGATGAGTGTAGATGAGTTTTGACGAGTTTAGAATAGAAACGAAGTAGTCGCCCTGAGAGTTAGGTAAGGTAAGGTATTGTAGGGCACTGCCTCAGAATGTGGTTGATGAAGAAAGGATGTTACTTGAGCTGCTACTGCCGTGTTAGTGCGCAAGAAAATACTCTCCACTCCCACTCACAAATCTGCAAGTGCGACTGAAGGCTCTTTTCCAACCCAAGTTGCAGGGCCCAATTTATAGAGCAGGAGCAGATATATCAACATGTCTCCACTCTGAACGACATAAATTAATGTGAGACATTAGAAGCCATCGCTTTCTTATACTTTAGGCATCGTTCAAGATCCTCAAATTGTATTACTACCTATCAGTTCTGTTTGTTAAGTCACTGTATTGACTCCCCCAGCGTCCACAACCTTATTATATATATACACAGCAAAGTGGGGTTGAAAGAGTCATCATAGCTCTCAGTAAAAATACAGATGCTCATTTGGCCCCCTGAGTCACAATTATTCAAGCCATAGATAGCATAATTTTGTTCTGTCTTCGTCAGTAAGCATCACGTCAGTCAGTGAGTGGTTGAGAAACTCATGTGGCGGCGCCAGTCTATGGAGTAGGTGTAAGTGACTCGAGAAAAAGCAAGGAATAGTATCATTATCAATGATGTTTGCAGTTCTATACCATATTGAAGATATTGTCCCTCCTTCACTCATACTTTAAAGGTTAAGAGATACTCATGAGTGTGGCTCAAACATACTTTTTATCAATCTCTCATGAGAATGAACCCCACTGAACCAAATCGGATCTGAACTCGGCCGGGTCCCGCAAAACACCTCGACTTTATTGTTACTCTGCTCCAAGATGCCCTCAAACTTCCACTTCCACTTCCACTTCCACCAACCTCAAACCCCATGATTCCTCACAATCCACCGCCCGGATGATCCGCCAAAAATGGCTCCCCCATGCCAGGGCCATCTTCGCCACCCAGAAAAGATGTCTTTCCTCGCCAGGCGCCAGATCCCCCAAATTCGCCAAAAACGATGAGAGCTGGGGAACTCTGCAGGAGAAGCTCAGCACTTCTCTAGCCAAGCGCAATCCCGGCCAGATCTTTAAGTCAAAACCAAGGCCTCGCACTCCATTGGAGGGTGCAATGGCTGAGGGCCTCGGTTCCCAACACATGCTTATCATCGAGGGTCTGCCAACGTCGCTTGTCGCTGCTGACTTCCATCGTCTTGCGCCGGGTACCCTCGCTGGCTGGGAAAACGTCATCACTCATGGTACTTCAAATCCTCCATACCATCATAAACTATTGAACTCACAAAGATACAAGTCTACCAAGATCGCGATCCCTGGACGATGGAGCCGCTTGGCACATACTACATAACCTTCCCCTCCAGCGCCGCCGCCGACATCTACCGCGACAGAGTCGAACGTGTCCTCCGCCTCGCCCAAGCAAAGATGAGAGATGGCACAGGTCTCTGGGCCACCAAAGTGAACCCCGCTCTCATCAATAGAAAAAGCAAACCCGAAGTTGAGGTCGAGCGCTTCACACTCCTCCCAGGTTCATACCCATGCGCACCTAAGATCAAGTTCAGACGGGTCAAAAACATGGCATGGCAGCAAGTCATGCAGCGAATCGTCAAGAAGTCTTCCCATAGAAGGAATCCTAGCCATGTGCTGCTTGAGCTACCGCAGGCGAGCTTCTCGGCATCGGAGCTCAAGGCCATCATAAAGCAGGATGGTATAGAAAGTGGACACGATTGGCAGATGGATGTGTTCAGTCTAAGGGAGACTATGGACTTTGAGGAGGGGTTTCCCAGAAACACCCGCCGAGTGCCTCTGTTTCGAAGCAGCCCGGAGTTTCGACACAAGCTCGATTCCCGGTTTGTCCTTACCTGCGCGAATCCTGAAGTTGCATGGCGATTCATTCGTAACTGGAATCAGCGCATTCTTGAATATGACGGAGGAGACGAGGTTATTTTTCGTAACCGTGTAAAAGCATCATATATTCAGATTTAGCGATTGTGTTATATTGTAACAAAAAGAATCAAAGAATCAAAGACGCTCGCTTCACAGCCCATCGAATCTCTGATATTCTGAAAATAAGACATCGACACATTCATCAAGGAGCTGACCCGATATCTAACCGCAAGCAAGGCAAGTAAATACTTCAACAACGACCACTCATGCACATAACGAAAGCAATGTATATTAGACCCAGATCAAAAACCGAAACTCCAGACCGGAATTGCTCTCTAAGATGGGTTGGAAGGTCGATCGGGGGAACAACAAGACATGACCAAAAACCACTCGCAATGTCGTCACTCATTCTTTTGAACGTGACTGAGATTTGCCGCCCAGCTCAAACTAACGGCCATCCATTCCTCTCTCTCTCGGCTCCTTTGCTTCTTTCCTTCGTTTCCTTTCATCCATCCATCCTTCATGCTCGAAGAGAAGAGCACAGGTTCCCTTCCTATCCTCGCAATGGTGAACTCTCCAACTCTCTCATCCCACGCTGACCCGCACACAGCGTGTTCACCTCCCCTCGAGTTTACAAAGTAATAAGCTTGAAAAAATAAAAATAAAAACAACGGCAAACGGAGAATGGCAGATAAACGGACTCCTCAGGGTATTCGGTTTAGCAGCACTTGCTGCCGCCGCCTTCGCTCTTATCGCCGACGTTGACACCGCTCGCTGAGGGTTGGTCGTTCTTGGAGTTATCGATAAGTCGCTTCTTAATGTCTGCGGCTAGGCTGTAGAAGGCCTTGTCGATATTGATGTTGCTCTTGGCGGAGACCTCGAGGAAAGGAATACCCAGCTCATCAGCGAGAGCCTGGCCTTGCTCGGTGGAAACAACTCGCTTCTCCTCCCAGTCGCACTTGTTGCCAATTAGAATCTTGTTGACGCCCTCTGTAGCGTGTTGCTCGACGTTTTGGAACCAAGTTCGGATGTCTATAGGAGAGTGAGTTAGTTGCTATTGGTATATGTGGCTCGATAGCGCATTGCTTTGTTGGGTCAAGTCAAGGGCGCTGGGCGACTATTTGGTTATCGGGTAGGAGAGGTGCAACACAACAAAATATCATGAAATGTGTATATCGAGCCGTGTCATGGAGAATAGTAAGACGTACTGTTGAATGAGCGCTCGTCGGTGACGTCGTAGACAAGGAGGATTCCCATGGCACCACGATAATAGGCGGTGGTGATGGTACGGAAACGCTCCTGACCAGCGGTATCCCAGATCTGCAACTTGACGCGCTTTCCATCGAGCTCAATAGTCCTGATCTTGAAGTCGATGCCGATAGTGGTGATGAATGAAGGGGTGAAGGAGTCTTCGCTGAATCGCAGCAGACAGCACGACTTGCCGACGCCGGAGTCGCCTATCAGGAGCAGCTTAATCTACATGACGAGGAGGGTCAGCGGAGAATTATCACGAGGCGGTCGCAAGCAGTGAATAATAGCGACAACAGCGCGATGCGATTTGGGATATTCATTGTTCGTCGTGGTTTGGCTCGAGACGACGTGAATCCAAGGGACGCAGGGGGCGGATTGGCGGGCGGTGGGGGTGAGGAACGGTAGTAGTAGATTGGATTTGGATATCGTACCAGGAAATCATAGTTGCGATTACTCGACATGTTGACCAAGAGTGAGAGTAGCAGAAGAAGCTACCGTGTAGTGAAGCGAAGCGACGATGGCGACGAGAATTCGGTGGTCGAGGATGCGGAGGGCGAAAAGGCAAGGCTAGAGCGTGGGTGATTGAGTCCTGATGGTCGTCGAGGGTTGAAGATGGAGATGGAGATGGAGTTGGAAATGGAAACGGGGACTGACTGGGACTGGGACTGGGAGTGAAAGTGGAGGAGGGAATTGGATTGGCCTTTGAACCGCGGGACTAATCCGTTTGCTGCCTGTAGCCTGTAGGTACCTACTGTACTATACCTTACTGTACTGTACCTAGAACGGCAGGCGAATGATATGGATCGGGTTCAAGACCTCTACGGCACAGGCTTAGGCAGTGACGAACTAACTCGCACTACGTGTTTACAGGGGCTTTCGCCTCCACGGCTCTACTTGGTTTTAGGCTGTCGCAGCGCCAGAAGGACTCCAGTTGGCAGTGGAGGGAAGTGTTTCAACAGCGGACAGCGTTTAAAAGAGCCTACGTGTCAGGCTGTACTTTTACAAGTGATGATTTGGAATTCTCTCAAGGTCATTTCCATTGTATTTTCCCGTTATTTATCTGCCTAGTATCTCGTCTCGTCTTACCTACTCAAACTTGAAACCAGCAAGCGAATGCCCTTCATATTGACAGAGAAAACAAATACACCCTCAGCGCATAAACTGTGTTATTATGCATCCACCCGTAAATGGTTTCAATTATATATCCTGATATCCTCATACAGCACAATATGCATCCCGAGTAACACAGACGGGCTACCTCAACATCGGTGACTGTGTCTAACACTCAAACAGTGTCTGCCCCTGAAAAATAAAAGATTGTGGCGTCTATCTTTTGATACTCAAAGTTGGCTTTTCTGCAGCCTCGTCCCCCCTCCAAAATCTAGGGGCCTTTTACACTTTGCCCCTGGTTCACGACGTCATCTTTGAGAGACATCATCACGAGACACACTTTATCAAGAGGTCAGCCACGCTCGTTACGTCCAGCTTTGCCACATGAGCACAACTTGAACGACAAGACAAGAGAAGAGAGAAATCAAGTTGAAGGGTCCAACTCAATAATCAGGTTCATGCGATATAGAAAGTTGAGGCTCGTTGTGTTTCACGATACTCCTCGGCTTACGCTCTCACTGTATTAATCACCAACTTAATCAATAAAGTGCATCATGAGAGTAATTCTATTGATTTCTCCTAGATGATTCCAAAAAGGCCTCGTCGAACATGGTCAACCGAGTCAAAGTGAACTTTCAACTGTTCAATCATTCATCCATCCAAAAAGTACATAAAAAGAAGTGAAGAATCTCAAACCACAATCCCCGTCATAATTTGTTGTTTTACTTCTTGCAAATGCCAAATGCATTCTGGCAACCACACTCACACTGCTTGGCCTTGCGACCACATTTGCCTCCACGAGAGCAGCAGTCTCCAAACTTGCTGCCCTCACAAGTCTGTCCAGTCTCACCGCCGCAACGGCCATCCTCAGAAACCTTGAGTCCGGAGCTTCCCTCTTGGGTAGGCTCGCTTGTCTGAACTGGCATGGGATACTTGATAACAGGAGTGTCCTTGTACTTTGTGTTCTTCTCATACTTGTCCCACTTGCGGGTCGCTGTCTCTTGGGTAGCCTCGGTATTCTCAGCAGGCTTCGAGGCCTCAGTCGTAGCGGCGGCAGCCTGAGATGTCTTTGATGGAGCAACGTACGTCTCCTTGCTCGCAGGCTTGTCGTTGGAGTTGGAGTTCTTGCCATCAGTGGCTAGATCGCTGCCCTCAAATTCACCATAGGGGGCAGGAATAGGACCAGGGGCCTCGGCAAAGTACTCCTTGCCAGTGAAGTTGGGAGGGCCTTCGAAGTCCTTGGCTTTGCAGGCGGCGTTGATCTCCTTGCAGTAGTCATTCCAGGTATCACAGCCCTTACCACCAGTAGGGGGGGCGTTGTCCCAGCAGTCGCCAACAATATCCCAGCACTTCTTGGCCGCAGCCCAGCAGTTATCTTGTCCAGAGTACTTCGCAATCGGCTTGCCGCACCAGTTGGCGTTCTTTGCAAGGCAGTCCTTGGGGACAAGACCATCCTTCTGGGTCTGCTTTGTGCCAGTCTCCTTAGAGGTAGGGTTCCAAACCTCAGGGCCGGGAATGGGATATTCGCCCTTGTCGCTGTAGATGTTGTAGGTGACACCAGGATCCTTCTTGCCGACGTAACCGGGAATGCTGACCTCGTACTTCTCCGGGATCTCAAGAGGACCCTCAGGGCCGTTCTCGATGAAGATCTGGGCACAGCTGTGGTAGAACTGAGGGTCACCAGAGGGAGCGTTGTGAAGGGCAAGGACCTCAGGACGGACGAGGTAGTAACCGGCAGGGAGACCAGTAGGGAGGTCAACAGAAAGAAGACCACCGTTGGAACGGAGAGTGTCGGTACACCACTTGTCCTCCTTGACATTGTAGCCATCTTCCCAGACCTTGAACCAACCGTCACCAGCAGCCGAGTCCGAGTTCATATCGTCAACCTTCTTCATGTA
The DNA here is from genome assembly GCA_013186785.1 of Fusarium pseudonygamai. Classification (NCBI taxonomy): domain Eukaryota; kingdom Fungi; phylum Ascomycota; class Sordariomycetes; order Hypocreales; family Nectriaceae; genus Fusarium; species Fusarium pseudonygamai. Next base: position 19,981 of record JAAQRH010000738.1, read on the forward strand.
GACGGAGCAGGGGCCCTTGTGGCCTTCGGCAATGGCACCGGGCTTGGAGTAGCTGGGGGATTCACGGAATTGGAAGGTCAGTTGAGCACCGCCGGGAGCCGGGCAGGTGAACTTGACTGGCTTGTCACCATTTTCACCTGATTTCCGCATTAGCTACTGTCTCTGAGTCGAAGTTACTCACAAGATCTACTTACCACAGGCCATGACACCGCCAGTGATGGGATAGATGGGGCTGTTTGCCTTGGAGGCATCCTTGGGTTGACGAACACAGGTACCATCGCCCTGGTTCTCGCCATCGATGAAAAGGGTAGTGAAGAGGGTGTGAGCGTTCGCAGCAGTAGCGAGGCCGAGAACAGTAACAAGAAGCTTCATGTTGGATAGTTCAGAAGAAAATCGTTTCGATAAACACAAAAGAAGGAGAGCAGAAAACCAGTTCTGCTATAAAACCGCTAGGGTTGAAGTCGTTGATTGATATCGTGAAAAGGGAGTGTATATGCTTGAAGAAGCAGTAAGGAATGTCTTTCAATCAATGAAGGAATGAATAAGTGAAAAGAAGAGAAAGAGTCGCAGTACAACTCGAAAACACCGTGATGAGGAAGAATGAAGGTGAAGAGGAAAGAGAAAGCATCACGAACTTGTGGCCATGCCTCATATATACTGCAACTCCTCAGCTCACGATCAGGGATGGACATGGCAGGCATCTCAAGCTCAGCTCGGGTCAGCCTGCAGATCAGATCCTCCAGACCTGGTTCTATACAAGGATTGCGGTGATGGCCAAGCTGGACGAGTTACACCAAAACTGCCCGACTTTCCAGTTATTCGGTGCGTAGGCGACAAGCAGCACCAGCACCTCAAACGGTGGCGTTCCTCCTAGCCTGACCCTTTGCATTTCCCCCAGCGGGATAGCTATGTTAGCCAGGGACGGATAATGCTAGATACCCATGTTTAGGCTCTCTGCATGTTTCCAGATGTAATCAAACGGGCCACCAAACATAGAGGTCAGGGCCACGGTCGTGATCCCTGTGGCGCATCATTTGGGAGTCAATCACCGAGTGCCAAGATATTCAAGGTGAAACGTAGTGAGAGAGGCCTGAGTCTAGGTCTGCAGGTGTTTTGATGAGTGTAAGTAAGATTGAATGGTAGAAGTTGGATTGGATTGGATGGAGGTTTAAGCTAAGTTTTGGTACCTGCGTCTAGGAAGCGCCCAGATAAACGGGCGTTTCCGTTGTGGATGTAACCTCCATATTCTACCAATGACTGCAATTCAGAAGGATCTGCTGTCTATAATTCTGACCATTTATTATCGTCTTTTATTATTTATCTAAATGTTATGCTCATGGTTCCCGTTAACCTTAAAGCATAAACATTGTGCTAGTCCTTCATCATACTCAACGGCCTCGTTTCAAACTTAAATCCTCCTAAACGCTTGCGGGAAACAAAAAGTAATTCACAAGTTGGCTTAGGGAAACAAATATAGGGGTTATCCATGATCATTCAAAGTCAAGACAGTGACTTCAGTGACAGTCTATTAATCATGGTGCGACTCTCGAATCCAACCCCTCTCATCCTTTTGATTCCTTATTCAAGATTGTCTATCATTTATGGACGTGCCCATTCAATTCTAGGTTCTCATCCTTCGTGGATTCACAACCCTCAGGGGTAAGCTTCAGCCGCAAATCGCTTAGGGAACGTTAACCAGTTAGCCAGTGTAGTTTAAATCACGAGATCAACCACAGTTCGATACCAACAAGAACTGCATCTATAATATGCAATGCCATTCGCTGTACAACCTTCTTCTACCATATTAATGACACAGAAATCGGCCCCTTAACTCTCAGCAGTTCTGAGGCTGCACGATTCGAGCCTGGGGAATAAGCAAGGATCATGTCGATCCTCTCCTCCACATGTTTAATACCAGGGGTTTCATAAACCTCCCTCATCTCATCTCATCCCATCACCCTGTTCTTTTCGAAACTCAGAAAAACACAACCAAAAAAAGTTGGGAAAATGAGTAATCTGTTCCGCTGTCATCCCATCATATGTTGATCATGAATGAAGCTTGTTTTATACCCCTGCTATTCACGCATTCCGACTTGGCATCACCAAACTGCATGCTCAGTAACATTGAATACAGTCTGACCAAGCCGCCTGTTTTCTCTCTTCTCAAGTGGTAGCTCAGCTTCATCATCGGCCGTCTGCAGCCAAGTGTGTTTCAACAGAAAACAAAACAAAACATCGGCCCAGATACAGGTCGTACAAGAATAACCTCCGCCAGGCTTCGGCCTTCGCTCTTCGGCGCTTCAGTAGCCCAAATACCGGCCCATCAAACATATCAATTCTTGACCTATTGATCCTCTGCCGTCCTATATATGCGACATCTAGCTGCTTCACCTGCCGAAGCCTCCACGGCAACATCATCACATAGAAGAAACAGGTAATGAATCATAAATCATACAATTGAAAGGGTAAGAGTGGAGATTTGATTCTGTCCCGCGCGACCAACACTTTTAAACTCCTCATACGCACTTATACAAACATACTTCTTGAATCCTTGCATAATTGGTCTGTCGTTTTTTGCGCCTACATTAACAATGATCTTCTCCCTCTTCCCCCTCCAAAGCGACCTCAGCAGAGCTCCGTCTCTTGCGTCCGCCGCTCTCGATATGGTACAGTATGATACAAGCAGGCTATTTTGATATATGGGTATCTTATTCGTTGATCTTGGCCAGGATCCTAGTAATATGAGTCAGTATACCTGCTTCCATAATGCAGCGTCTGGTGGTATGTGGTCACTTACTCGCTGTCGCGGAAGAGCTGGAACTCCTCCTCGCCGGCCTTGACGGGAGAACCGCCGAATTGAGGGATCAGAACTCGGTCACCAACGGCAACGCCCATGGGTAGTCGGTTACCCTTCTTGTCCAAGGCACCGGGGCCGACGGCGAGGACCTTGGCCTCGTTGAGCTTCTCAACGCTGGACTCGGGCAGGAAGATGCCGCTAGCGGTCTTGGTCTCGGCCTTGATGCGCTGGACGAGAACACGGTCAAGGAGGGGAGCGAGAGCTCGGATGGACTTGATGGAGGTGGCCTGCAGCATTTTGTGTTAGTCCTAGCTATTCTTTCCTGTTTCCCATAGTACTCATGCGCCTGAATGCTTCCATCTCTCCCATCCAAGTCTCCTCATGGCTCCCAATTGCCGAGGATAACAAGCTGGATAGTTGATACTAAAGCATTGGCGGGGCTGCTTCTGCAATTTGCTACAGTAGCAATGGCGAACGTACCATTGTGATTAAGGAAGAGAGGTAGGTGATTTGGTATACGGTCAAGAGAGTCGTAGATTCGTAATTGGAGAAGTAAACAAGAAGAAGAGTTCGGCTTCGGTGTTCAACGGAGTTCAAATCGGCGGTGGATCTCGTCTCTTCCAACAGCTTCCAGAAGATGGTCAGCAATTTTTTCCCCCAAGCTTTCCTCTCGGCTCTTGATTTCCCCGGTTCCGAGAATCGGCACTACACGTCCGATTGCCGTCCGAAAGCGGTATATCATGTTGCCGAACGACTTACACCACAAAGCTCCTCGTTATCATTCATGTGATCGATATATAGGTACCCAGTATTATTATTTTTTATAGTTCAACGCTGTCTTTCTGTCTTAATCGCTGAAAAGCTTTGACAGTCCCTTATCCATATTCTGGAACTGCTACTAATCAAACGCTGTTACCAAGGAATTCTTGACAATTGCTGATCCTCCATCTATCTGTTCGTCATTCATCAATGCGGCTCATAAGCGAATCCATTTCAAAACAACCCCCAATTTATGTCTTAATTGCTCTCAAAGCGCCAAATGCCGGCCTTCCTTCAGAAATAGTCAATTTGTGTTGCGGTCGTAGCCAAAGTCTGATAATCACTTCTTCTCGGGTTGTTGCGAGTTGGCTGGCGGTTCCAAGATGTGAGTGTGGTTGTCAGCTGGGATAACCTCACCGTGGTCAAGTTGTTGGCAAATGACTGTATCTGCAACCCATGGCTCCTGAAGAATCTCATCCATCCGAGCACGAGTCTTGGGGTCAAGATCAAGCATTCTGCTAATGATGTGTCTGCTTTCCCTAGGCAGCAGGCGCAGAATACGCCATGGGCCACGGATGACTTCCTTCTTCTCACCACTCGGCTGCGTCTTAGAGTCCTTTGAGTCGGTGGTCGAGCTGGCCTCTTTTGAGGTTGCCTCTTCTTTTTGCTCATGATGAGTATGTTTCTTGGTCTCATCCTCAGCCAAAAAGTCTCGCGCTGGCGTGGTGGTCAAATCATTAGTTGACTTGGAGGGTACAATTAGCTTCCTGGGGTCGTGTCCTGGAGTTGGGTCCGCCGCGAACAGCTTGAAGGAGTTATCTGTCATTCGTGGGACCTTCCACGGGAAACGTCGAAGAGTCATGCAGCAGAAAATGATGGCCAAGGACCAAATATCCACAGCTACTGCGTCGTACTCCTTGGAGTCGTAAACCTCGGGTGCGAGATAAGGGTCAGAGCCGACAATACCTGAGACCAGTTAGCCGATGTCCTCACACCATATTGGCGAAGAAATATACCTTTTGCGGGCACAGTGTCGGTCTCAAATGGATATTTGAAGACGTGAGCACTGCCAAAATCGATGATCTTCATAATACCCTTGGAGCTCACTACCACATTATCCAGCTTCAGATCGCGGTGGGCAAGGCCCACGCTATGCAGATAAGTCACGCCATTGAGGATTTGCAGGAAGCAGCACGTTATCTCTTCCCGGGACATCCGACCGGTCATAACGATTGCAAAGAGGTCGAATGGCGCATATTCCATCACTTCATACCAACGCCCCTTTTCTTGAAGGATGTCCAGTGTCTCGATAATATTGCCATGGTGAAGAGTCGATCCAACGCAAAATTCGGCTGTTACTTTCTTGTTGTACTCTTTCTCGGTTTCGTATGTGTGCCTTGCGCGGAACTCCTTGACTGCAAATACGGTACCGTCGTCCTTGCGCTTCATCAGTCTCACCGAACCACCCGCGCCGGAACCCAGAAATTTGCCGAGCTTGCCGTACTTGGACGACAGCCCATGATCATCTCCAAATGGCAATTGCTGGGTCGATTTGGAAGCCGCAGCTTTCGTACCGAGTTTGATCGATGGTGCTGGAGACGACTCTCTCTTTTTGTTGTGATGTCCGCCCTTGCGGAAAAATCGTTTCAAATCTGCCATTGAGCCGTGTCCAGGGTGAAGGTTGCCAGTCGAGACGCTATCATTCGGTGCAAGTTCTTCACTACTGTTCCTTGCACTACCAAAGATCGACGATCCGCGCTTCTCGTTCAGATTTGACTTGGACCCATGGGGAGAACCATGCTTCTTCTTACGTGAAAAGATGAACCTGGGGTCAATTGTGTGCTTCGTCGTGTGTGCCGCCTGTGCAGGTCGTCGGCCCTTGGCGTAGGGATCGTTTATATCACCGCCAGGGGTAAATGGCTTAGAGTAGAAGTTTGACGCTGAGCTTCGGGACGGACTAGATTCTCTAGAAGCTGGCACAGAACCAGGTCCTACTCCAAACATGCCTCGACGGTGGGATTGGTGCTGCTCCTCAGCGGAAGACGCTCTACGGACCGCATGATCGGAAGCAGCTCGAGCAGCTGAAGGTCTTCTGTCGGGAGCTGGTGAAGCCTTTTCATGAGATGACGATGCCTGTGGGGTGATAACCGGGGGTTCATTCGTCTTGGCCACTTCCTTACCCTTCTTATCCGAACTAGCCTGACCGGATCCCGCGGGAGTTAGGGGAGGGGAAGCCAGCGTAGAGACCTGAGGGCTGGTATGCGGGGATTGGAAGGTGGCAGAGGTGGGTGTGGGCAATCTGGTAGACTGTCCGGATTCATCCTCATGCGATGGGACCTACAATGACATCAGTTAGCGTTAGTGTCAAAAACTTCAATTATGGCAACGCAGTGACATAACGTTGCGAAGCTCAAATACCACAATCAAATTACCGGTAGCAATTAGAGTGGAATTTGGCCGAGAGCATTTTCCAAAAGCTGGTGATGTGTGAATACACAGAAAGGGGGTTCATACTCGGGAGGGTGGAAGCGAGAAAGCTTCAAATTGGCAGTTATTCAAGCGCAATTCTTGTAAAGGCCGGCCGTGGAGAGACTTGGTGAAGGCTTTAAGTTGATCGGCAGTAACTTCGGTGAAAGGACTTGACTGGTCGTGCTCTTCATGCTCTGGGTTCGACGATGACGGGTCAACGGTCGCTGGTTGGGTGGGTGATATCTCCTGGACGGCGGATGAGAAGCGAACGCCGGAAGCATCTTCGGATACATCTTCCTTATCTCCAATTGACTCTTGAGGTTTTTGAACAGGCTCTGAAGCTTCTATTATATCTGCAGTTAGCGATTGTACCACAAACATCGTTTCGCAGTGCTTCAGTGCGCCGAGCAGAAGATCGAGGTGGGGCAGAATAGGCTCGGCAGAACCGGAAGATAGACTTACCAGAGACGCCCTGGGAGCGAGGAAGCTCCTGGGGAGGATTTGAAGAACTCATCGGGTTAGGAAAGGATGCTTCGATGAGGTATAAGCAAAGTGACCAAAAAGCAACCAAGGTAGTAGTATGATGAGGGTGGTAAGAAGAAGCGAGACTGAGCAGACTAAGAGTTGCGACGACGATGATAAAAGAGGACGAGGCATGGGCCCGCACTTGCCTTACTACGTACTTACCTAGTGGGGGGCTCCACTTTGTTTCCTTCCATTCTCTCCCATCTTTTGAGGGCAGCCCAGTCCGAGTGGTTCGGTTCTCTTCCCTTTTTGCTGGGCAGGGCTACGGGCAATAGTTAGCGTTTAGGAAGTCCTTTTACGGCAATGCGGGTGCTAGAAACACGCTAGACGTGCGCTAAAAACTGTTTCCTGGCAGGTGGTGATTCCCTCAGGTACAGTGAAGAGGCTTCAGAAGTTAAGGCTTGCTCGGACATATGCGAATAATTAGGTTGAAGATGAGACCTTGTTGATCGCGAGTCAACGTGTACGCCGTGTTCGTCTGATCACTTTTCCCAACAGAAGCGCCCCCTATCGTCAGCTTTTAACTTATCTTTACTGCTGATAGCTTGACTGAAGTGGCATAGTAAGCAGCGAGTATCATGTACCACGACTTGCGAAGCTCTCCCTTGATCTCATGGTCCCGGCGCATCACTAGACAGGGCTCCTTGTCAAGAGAAAAATTCAACATATGAGTATGAATAATGGAAGCAGTCCAATGCCCTCGGACAATTACAATTGCATTGCGTTGGGTTGCAAAACAATTTCCTCGTTGGGTTGGGAAACCTTCTTGTCACTATGACTCAACTCCTTTTACACTGAGGGTGCCACCAACAGCCATACATCCATAGCATGTGCACTAACGATGCAGAGATCGGGAAGACGGTTAGTTCTCCGGCGTTGATGTGAGGTTCACTTGACACAAACAGTTCGAGATCCGTGAATATGACCCCCTGTCAAACTCAACGATCTGACCCGATTTAGGCTTTCGCTCAGCTGCGTTTCCTAGTCGACGTAACCAAAGTATACTTACAACCTTGATCGATATAGCGGTGTCTCGAAGAAATACGATTCACATTAGAAGCTGCAACAGGGGTGATATCTAAGGTTACTTGAGCTACTACTACAAGTGTTAACTCCGTCCTGGTGCCGCGGCTTTTGTGTAAGTGACCCATGTGTCAGTGAGCCTCAACCAAGAAAACGTGTGAGACACAATGTGTGACAATGTCAAGTATCACCTGCTTCTAGAAACATGGAAGACGAGAATTTTTTACCCCTTCAAGTTTTGATACGTAACATAAAGCCAAGTCCAAGCCTAGCCCAGCCCAGTCACAGCGGAGCTCCCGGCCAAGTTTCGGTCGCCTCCAAGCCTCTCAGTTGCAAGAATCTTTTTATCCCTTCATCAACAACCAGTCAAGTATAATCAAAATAATCAACCCCACAAATCTGAATAGCGAAAATGTTTTCTGTTCCTAGAGCTATTCCAGTGTAAGCAACAAGTCCCGTGTCAAGCTCAATTCTTATTTAGGACCATACGCAAGCGTCCTGGCCTTACACGTGCTGGTGTCAAGTTTGCGTATTTTCGGGCTTGCTAAAGTGGTTTCAGTGGCAATGGAAGTCGACCTTTCCATAAATGTCAAGTCAACAGATGGGGCCATAGAGATATCTCGATCTTCAGACTTTTTTATGTGATCACCTGTTACTGTCAGGAACTGGTCCCAGACGATCTGTCAAATCCGTCGATCTTCCGTTGTGCCCTGAGATCTCGAGCTCTTGTTGTACAAGTATCAGGATCCTATCAAGTCGTTTCATTTTTGCTGACTCGTCCACCACATTTGCCCAGTCTTCAGAAGCAAGAGAAGGTCTGAACTCAGGGCTGTTGAATTAGAGGGCTTGAAATCATTATTCGAATAGTTTGCTAAATTTAGGATGACACTATCCTAAAATATCCTAAACTCTTCTAATTATCATTTAGGGAGACCCTCCCTCCCTCCAGATATTCTGCACAGTACAATTGAACACAGAGCATGACATGTATATACATTGCCAAGCATCGATGACACAGCTTATGAACCAATGGTTTCAATGATAGTTTGACTCCCATAAAATCATGATCTGAGATACATGTACATGGGATACAGTCATATGTATTCCACATGACTTGATTGGCTTCAACGGGATACGAGACTTTATGCAAGCCACGCGTATAGTGGATCGAGAGTCTTTCCTGGATAAGTGCCTACCCACGTACTGATAGAGGCACGTGAGGTCTCGACTACTTGCGAGTTATCAAGGTCGAGATCAACTTCACATGTCTTGCCTCGCGAACTCGGACAACTACCGTCTGTAATCACTCGCTTAGCCTCAAGTGCTGAACAACCTCCATGTACATCTTCTCACACCAATGCCATCGGAAAAAGCCTGACATAAGATCGATCGGCCTGCCCAACACACGCAAGTGAAATAATAACCAGTATTTCGCCTGCACGCTGAATAGATGCATCGTACAATTCCTCCTCTAATCAGAGGCCCAACTCCCTATCCATAAGCTGTTGTACATGTATAATATCTGGCTGGAGATCTTCGTACACGTCACGTTCCGTGGTCTTTCGTTTTCATTTCGTAATCATGCTCTTAAGCCACCACCTCAATTCCCATCGTCTTGGCCTGGTAAATGACCGATCTGCAAAGTCCCTCTAGCGATAGACCAGAAAGTCGGAGCTCAGTCTGCTTGATCTTTGCAATCTCGTAAATGTGCTTAAGGGATAGAGTGCCGACAGTCTCGTGCCCAGGCTTGCTAACACCCTTTCGCTTGCCCTTCTTTCCCATGGGAGCTTCGACGGCATTGAGGAGAAGCCATGACGTGTGCGGTGTTCGGACGTCAAAAATAAATGATCGATCGGGGCGGACGGTAACTCGGCAAGGCATTGGTGTTCCGGTGATAATATGTGCAGTTCTTGCGTTAAATTCCTGGGCGCAAGTTAGCAAAGGATTGACATCTGAGCTCATATAAAACTGACCTTGCAAAAGTCCATAGACTTCACACCCTTGGAACCGAGAGCAGGACCAACAGGAGGACTAGGACTGGCCTGTCCAGCTCCCACGATCAGCTTCACGATCTGATCAACGCCGCCTCGACCCTTTGACATGGTTGCTTTTGTGTTGAATTTGGTGGTGTCCCGTTGCGACGTTAAACGTTGATGGTGTTTTGCGAGC
>JAAQRH010000739.1:0-24282 GCA_013186785.1 Fusarium pseudonygamai
TAAATAATATACTTAAGTATTAAAAATAATTAAGTTAAGTATTTTAACTTGATTATTTAAGAGGGTATCTAGGAAGTTACAGAACGGAGCATGGGTATAGAAGACATGAAAGCATGGACGGCTAATTGTTCCAGTGTCCGCCTGTCCGCTGTGTTATACCTTCGGTGAATGGCAATGATTAGCAGCTTGACTTCGCAGCGGCTTCATCTTGTGTCGAGCAGTTAACCTATCGGAGGACAGCGCAAGCGACTAGCCTGTCACTCGTACGTTGTTCGAAGACGTCGTAAATTCCAGACTAACCCTTCTGTAGGCAGTCCCCTTCCGACGACGAGAATAAGAGTTTCATGAGGATCATAGAGTCACATTGCAACACTTGGGCTTCGGATGCCAGACATTGAAAGATAGCTGGCTGATGGCGGCAGCAATGGGCATATTGGGTGGCTGATGTCGGCATAACTAGTCGCTTAATTACCAATTAAACTACCCTGCTACAATCTCAGTCCCATTCAACTTGCATTACTCTGGCCCAATGCCACCATTCGGCTGTTCAAAGGTTGACTCTCAGTGCTCGGGCATACAGAAGTCTCCTATTCATATTCATGGTCGGAATCAAAGTCCTCCCCATATGTAGATCCACCTGGACTCTCCCGTTAGTCAGATCGACTATCGTCGTCAGGGTCGAATCCTGTTTGCAACATCCATTGCCTCAGTGTATTCTTGTGAGATCGTTCGTAGTGCTCCGTAAGCTGGTTCCAATGAGGGATATCGCTATTACGGAAGTTCAAAGCGATATAACTATCATAAGACTCTTGAGCGGTGCACCGCCAGGATTCTTCCTCCCATTCTGTCACGTCGAGGGTTTTGATGACATTCTGTAGGTCATGCAGTAGACCCTTCTGCCACGATACAGAAGCATTTCGTCACCAACCTCGGGTCCTGGCATTGAGTTTGAAACAGTCTTGCCGATTTGTCTGAGAATGTTGGCTGTGTCTGAAGGCTTTTCACCTTTCTCCTCACACGCAAGAAAACATGAGACAAGGACCTCGTGGATGGGTCGGTCACTCTTTCGATCTCTGGCCTGCTTCATGACCTCAAGGATGGCGGAGATGACTGGGCACTTGACGTAGAACTTGACAGGGGCCAGATGCGGCGGTCATCTATGCGGCACAGAACGGCATACTGAAGACAGATGACGATTCTTTGTTTCTTTGCCTTCATCGCCGGATGTAAGATGAGCGAAGCGAGAGCTGTGCAGAACTGCTTTGAGAAGACGTCGAGATGTGCCCTGTCTGAGTGATACTCCAGAAGCTCAAGAAATGAGATGAGCCTGACCGGCGTCACCTTCAATATGCGTAAGCGTATCTTCCACAAATTCAACAGCTGGGGCGTCGTAGTGCCCTTCTTCGTCTGGACTGCTGCAGCCAACCTGTCTTTGGCCTTGCTGTATATTCCGTCTTGCCACATGCCATGCATTGCTTACTCGAGGGGCTCGGTCCATCCATTTCCAGGAGCTCGGGATATCCCACCAATGTGCGAGTCGATATCTGCCCTGTCGAACGGAGTGCAGTTCTCTTTTAAACAAACGGCATTTGCCCGGGCGTGTTCATCTTCAACGTGGTCCTCGCTCTTCTTCGGCCGGCCTCGTTTCTTGGCTGGCGGCGTTGAGCCCGTCGTTGTATCTGTCGCTGGTCGTTTCAATGTATTTGAGGAACTCATTCTGCTGCGTTCTTATCTCTGTCAGTATGCGCGATGCATCGTACCGCCGGTGTACTTACGTTGTGTGTCATTGGTGGGTTCCAGTGAGATTGCATCAAGCCCAGTTGCATTCTGTGACCTGGGTAATCCCCGGTATCAAAGTGGAGCCTCGGTATCTGGGCATTGTCGCGGCCTTTGATCTGCCTTTTAGCATATACAATCACAAGAGACAGTATCGTCCTGATCATTGGTCACCCATTCGATCTCAGGGACGGGGCCAACATCGTGCGCAATCGTAAGCGACAAAGAGTCCGACCGGGATGGCAATTTCGCGTCCTTCACCACATCAACGACGCCCCCCTGGTAAGTATCTCAACATCTCACTTCAGCTCTATACTAACAGTGATACAGCCAACAACTAGTTTCATCGACTAATTGTCGCGTGGTATCCCTGGCGGAAAGAATGAGAAGACTGGCGTCAGGCTGAGAGGAACTGGGAAGAATGGAGCAAGCGAGATAACTCAATAACAAACATCCACACGGTACACAGTCCCAGCTCATGTACTCCCTTACCTTCTCACATGCATCCATAGTATTGGATTAAAGCTGAGCTTGGAGAAGCTGTCACATCTGTGAGGCCCATCCCGATAGGTATTTCTACCATCGAGCCTTGCGATAGGTCTGGGCGTGATGCTCTCTTCGATTGTAGCGCCCTTGCGTTCACGGCTTCGTTTGACCCCAATGTATTTGAGCTCGTTGATCGATGACCATATCTTGAAGTAATGAAACTGACCTTGTGTTTCCCTAGGCCGCGATTCGCATCACGAATGTGCGATCCGTCGATATGTCCTACAATTCTCAGGAGTCCATCACCCAATGCCTAAACACCACCGTTGACAGGCCAATCGACAGTAGCCTCCAGCCCACCAAGAGATGCTCCGATATCTTGAACTGTAGAGTCGAAGCCCTTGACATCCTTACGCCAAGGGATCGAGGGACGGCGGTGGTTCAGGTCTACTTTTGGAGATAAATGCACAGCGACATTCATCAAGAGCGTGAGCAATGGATAAGAATAATCATGGCTTCTGGTGAAAACGTGGGACATTGTCAGAATCTTCGCAATAGAAGTCACAGCACCATGTACAATACCCAAGTTCATCATGGTCCCATGTTTGTCTCTTCGTTTGATGTCAAAATCCTCATCTGAAGCTCCATCTGCAAGCATCCCAAAGTATCTCGAAGCGTCCCAAGCGTCCCAAGCGTCCCAAGCGTCCCAAGCGTCCCAAGCGTCCCAAGCGTCCCAAGCGTCCCAAGCGTCCCAAGCGTCCCAAGCGTCCCAAAGCATCCGAGAATTTCTCGTATCGCACCTCCATGCAGCAACCAAAACCATATAAATGACCCATCAACCCGACCCCAAAGCAAAACACCAAGATTCCAATCAAGGACCTTGAGAGGTACTAAGAGAACGCTCCCAAGCGAGTCCAATCCGGTCCATCACACATGCGTGATGGCCCAGTTAACCCTCTCGGCTGTATCGAGGGGGAATTTAAAAGAATCGCCCTTATCAGAAACCATCTTTAAAAGAGTGAATTCGGTTCTGATATTGGTGATATCAACCCAGCAAATCCCGTTGTCGGATAGGCTAACGGCAATAACTCCTTGAGGGTCTCTGTTGAAACCGACAAGTGCTACGCCAGGGTAGCTTATCGCCTCTTCCATCGGGAAGACAGAGCTATCGAGACGATATGCCCCCATGGCATTCACAAGACGCTGGATTCTGGGATCAGCAGCATCCATTGCCTGCATAAACTGTTCGACTTGGGCGGTTGATCCCAAGAGAGCTGCTATCTGACACATGGCAAAACGGTGCATCAGATGCAATCTAGGGTCACCAACCGCAGTGCCAAAAGCTTCAATGAGTAGCTGGACGATGCCAGATACCATCAACTTGACTTCCTTGATCGCCTTCTGCAGGTGATGAAGTAAAGCCAGCACGTGTTTTGCATCTGCAGACCTGTCACTCAAGATTGCGAGCAGGTTGAGAGCAACAACTTCAGGACCACGGGTATCTTCCCAGGTCGCAAGAGACGCGTCCTCAGACCAAGATGGGAAGATAGCCCATGGTGCCCACTCAGCCGAAGTAAGGGAAGTACTTGTCGAGTTAACTAGTACTCTCTCGGCAATACACTTCCAGGCATCGGACTCGACATCAAACGAAAGATGTCGCAGGAACGTCGATGCGCCCTGGATCTGTGCATTGATGGTTTCTTCACGCACCTTGATGGAAGCATCCTTTTCTTCAGAGGCCTTTTCAAGCTCCGAGATTCTCTGATTCTTCCTTTCAAGGTCACGTACGTGTCCCTCAACAGTGAGTTGAAGAGCTTCAAACTCCCCTCTGACTTTGCTAAGCTCCTCATTTGCACAATTGAGGCTTGCAGAGTCAGCTGAGTGATCGATCTGGGTTTGACGAAGCTCGTCAGAGACTTCTTGGACCCTCTTATCAGCTTCATCTTTCGCAGTCTGAAGACGTCTCATTTGTTTGAGATGCTCTTCGCGACTGGATTTCAATTCTGACTGTAGACGGCCAATTTCAACCTGGCCATCCTCAGTACGCTCTTTATAATCTTTCAGGTCCCCCTTCAGACCTTCAGACTTTTTTTTCAGGAGGGCAATCTGTTCAGCCTGCTTGATATGTGAAGCGCGGAGCTTCCTGAGGCTGACCGTGACTTCAGCGAGCCTCTTCTCTACGTCAATGTTCTCCTCCTCGGTCGTCTGGGCTCGCTCCTCCGCATCGTCAGCCTTTACATTGGCTTTAATGACTTGAGCTTTGAGGTAGGACTCGTTTCGGTTGGCCTTGTCTCGCTCCAACTGCGGAAATTCTCTTCTGGCTTTTTCAAGGTCTTTCTTGGCCTGGTAGAGATCCCGAGATTGTTGCTCAGATGTCTTGGTCAACTCCCCGTTCTGCTTTTCACTCGCCTTCCAGGCATTTTTGAATCCATCACGCTCTTTCTTGTATCTACTACTGAGTGTGCGGTTGGCATTCAGTGCCTTTTGATGGGAAGCAAGGTCTTTCGCTGGATCGGGCCCTCGTGTTGGCTGGTTCGTGTTGGAAGCCGCCAGTTCCCTGAGGGCCGTTCGTGCAGCTTCATTCGTCTCAGGGGTCACCGAAATGTTGAATCCTCTGTAGAACCTGCGGGTATTTTCGGCTGACCCTGCGACGAAGTCCACAACTCTAGAAGATGCTCTTCTGCAAGCTTCCTTATCTTGCAAACCAACGCCAGTCAGAGTTCCACTCTGGCCCGCAATGATTGCCTTCTTAGTGAGACCAATATCACCGTCGATGGCATTGAGCTCATCTTCAACAACACTGATCTCCCTGAGTATAGCTGAAGCCTTGCGCACGTTTTGTGCATTGTAGCCAGCCATGGTAGCTACGTCCTTTCCAGGAGGAGCACCGTCCCTCAGAGCAGCTGTCACACCCATGACCTTCTTGAGTTCATTATCAATCTGGTCAACTTGCGAAAGCTGCTGAGAGGGGAACTTGTGATTACCAGCAAGTGGTAGGCGCGCAGCGGCAGAATTCCTCGAGCTTGAAGCCATTTTGATGGAAGCGTGGAAGAATGAAGTCTTGGGAATGTGGATGAGATGACAGGACTTGACCTCCTCACCATCTCGACAAGGAAGGGGCGTCTACGACAGCATTTCAGGGGCGCTTGCGGAAGGAGGACTTGAGCCCCGGACATGGAAGTCGCACACGGTACAGTTAGAGCATTGCCCGACTCGGCAAATGTTACGAGGACTTCCATTTGAAGATGAGAGTGAAGGATGGATCACCTGTGACTATCTAATAACATATGTCGCTTGGACAAGAACTTGTACGAGGGACCGGTGAAGCTGGCGCGTCAATTGGATCACGGATGCCCTGACTCGCTGCATCGTCTTGTAAGTCGGAATGAGACTTTGAGCTCAAGACAAAACAACCAAAATATGATATAAAATCTTTCCGATATCAGTAGCACAGATAATAATGTTTCTTCAATAAATTTAACACCTTGCGTACCTTATTGGGTCATGGTCAAACTGGCACGTGAGTGTTTATGTACGTACCTCGTCCGAGGTGGGTGCACCTTCCCTTCGACCTGAACTTGGCATCAAGTTCATTTTCCCTCCAACAACACACTCTCAAAGCAATCCATCAACATGGAAGCGCAACAAGAGCTTAGTGATATACTGAACTTCGAACAACTCGACCTCATCCTCTCTTTCCTCCCTGACCCAGCGGGCGCAAAGGTCCTTCGTGGTCAATTTGTGTCTGCCTGTCATATAGTGAAGGGAAAGCAAGATGAGGCCGAAGCACTCCATCGAAGTGCCCAGAGCCAGTCGAATCTCCTTGAAGCCAAGCTTCAGGAGCTTGAGACTGAGCGAAAGGCCTTCCAAGAGCAGAAGAACCTGGAGATTGAGAAGCTCAAGACCGAGCAAGCCAATCTCGAGAGCCTTGCTCAAAGCCTTGGTGAAAAGTTCCATGACCTGACCGAACGTATTGGCGAAATGTCGGGAGGTGTGAACAATTGCAAGAAGACCGTGGAAGAAAAGCTTCAAGGCTTTGAGGATGACATTTCTGCTCGTGCTTCGGACCGAGAAAAGAACGTCAACCAAAGCTTGACAGATTTGCTTACCTCGGTCCAACAGAACACAGATGACGTGTCCACAATGAAGGATAAGTCGTGTGAGATGGTGACCGCCATGGACTCTGTAAAAGAATACCATGAGCGGATCGAAACTTCCCTCGGAGCTGGTGTGACAAAGGAAAGCATCGTGGGCCACATTAGTCCACTTGTCGAGCTTGCCAACACCATCAAGGGGTTAGTTGAAGGGCTGCCCACGAGGGAGTCCATAGATACACGACTTGCTCAAGTCGGAGGTCTTGCTGAGAAGCTTCAAACAGCCCAGGGCAGTATGAATGAGCTAGTTCAGCAAAACCAGGAACTCAGGAACCAAAATGAGACCTTGACTACTGAAAGAAACTCCGCCCAAAGTCTCTCAGCTCGGGCTGCGGCTGCACTTGAGGAGTTTGACAATGATGTCAAGAAACGGGACTCCACGATCGAGAACCTCCGGAAAGCCAATGGCGATTTGAAGGACCTTCTGAGGGAGGCAAATCAAGAGGTCTCTCAAAGTAGAGAAGCCAGACGACAGCTCAAAGACGCACAGCCTGTACTTCAAACAGCTGAGGCTCGTCGTTTAGAGCTCGCTGAGTTGAAATCCAGTCTGCGGCAAGTACAGCAAACTGTCAGGGAGACGCAACAACAGGTAGACAGTCTCAGAAGCCAATTGGAACGCGAGAAGACGGCCCATGACCGTTGCTCCTCCGAACTGACAAAGGCTTCGACGGACCGTAGAGATATCAATCACCAGAAAGAAAAGCTGGAGGATGACATCTCTGAGGTTCAGAAGGAGCTGAAAGAGCTTCGCTCACAGCAGACCGTTGATCTTCAAAAGCAATTGAAGGATCAATGGGCGACTTTAAGCGACGCGATGAAGGAACAGTTATCTGAAAAGAAATCCCATGAAGAAACTGTTGGTCGGTTGAGCCGCTCGTGGTCTTCTGAGAAGCAAGCGCTTCAAGGTGAGATCTCGGCCAAGGTTTCTCTTATTGAGAATCTAGAGCAGACAGTCAAGACACTTCAGTCTAGGGTTTCTACACTTGAACCCCTCCAAATTGAGCTTCGTACGGCAAATGAAAACTTGCGTCAAATGAGCCTCACTTTGGATGCGACCAAGTCAGACTTAGAGAAATCTCAAGCTAGAGTTACCGAGCTTGAAAACACAGCCAATGTTTCAGCAAATGAACTTGACGCTGTTAGAGCTGAGAATGGGCGCCTTCAGGAGTCTAGTAACTCTTTATCACAGGAGATCGATACTTGCAAGGGCACCATCTCAAGGCTAGAGCAGGAGCGCGACACCCTCAATGAAGCGCTCTCCAGCTTGCAAGCTCAGTCTGTCGTGATCCCTGAAGGGGTTACTGGAGAAATATCCAGGATTTACTACAGGGCCGCAGACCAACTTCGCAATATTCCCATTGTCCTTGATAGAAATGGTGAGCCTGATTCGCAGCAACTTGCATCAGAGCTCATCACAGTAATTGATGGGTATAAGTGGAAAGAAAATCTGCTGAGGTTTCTCCACTCTCGTCCTGAGGGTTGGTTTTGTCTTCAGCAAGTTACGGCCGGGGACCGTGATCTCGTGGCAAATGGCGGCGAATGTCAGCATCATGATGATTGCCTATCAGTAAAGGTGGTCCATCTAAATGGATCACCTACTCTTAAATTCGTCTTTTCCGATTGAGGGGAGAAGAATTTGTTTTATTCTCTTGTTATTTTTATATGAACTGGCTTTGCCTGTGTCTTGGGTGGTGGAAGGGGAGCAACGGGAATTTTGTGATGGAAGAGCAGGCTCTTGGAGGGGCGTTTGCGGTTCTGGCCGTGGTTACGAGGACGAACTGTTTATAAATATCATATTAAGGAATTGACTGGTCTTTGCTGTTGGGTCACCTACATTGTCTCCGTGATCGCACAACATAGGGATGGGCTTACCTAGGTAAAGAATTCTGCGTGCTGTTTGCGTCGCGGTAAATTATTCTGCGAATGGAGATAATAAACAATTCTAACCCTACTAACACAGCGGGCAAACTCAGGGAATCTCAATTAATCATGTTTTATCATGGTAATTATTCGCACCCAAGTAACCTCACGTGATCGCACATGACGGCTGAGGGTCTTGTTCCTCCTTCCTTCCCGTCGCACATTGAGATTTCTGGACAGACATCATCAAACAAGATGGACTCTACTCGAGACAGAGAAATCCAGGGGGACCCTGATGCCAATGTTCCTCCCCCCGCCGAGCGTAGTGCAGAAATGCCAATGCTCTGGGATGAGGGACATCGCAGTTTGATTGACGCCTGTGTCAGGTACAAATCGCTGCTTGAGCTCTTCCTACAGCTCAGTAGGTTAGCCGATGTCCTTGATGATAACCAAACCATGAAGGATAACGACTTTCCTGTTTTCTCGACTGTCAACGCTCTGCGCCACTATGACTGGACCATGTGTGAATTATTGCACAGCATGTCGGTTGAGGTGGTGCGGAGCATTGTCAAAAATACCTTTGCCTTTGACTTGAAGAATGGCAACATTGACACGTTTCGTCTGCCCTCAGCGCTGCATGACGAAAAGACTCCCGGGGTTTACGTTGTCGGTATAACGACGAGGGGTCACGGGGGCCAATTCTTGAACATCAACGAATTAGATGTCCTGATTCATGACATGAAGCTGTACGTCGAAGGGTACGAAGCCTATGCTAGACATGGTGGGTGGGCTTCCCCCAACATGACGACGGCGGAGCGCAGGGCCATCAGCATGGTCAACGCTATTGAGAGTCACAGTGGATCATCGAGAGGCCAGAACGCCGGTCCGATGTTCATTGAGAAGGCTGAAGAAGTTCCTAGGATCAGGGCACTTATCAAGACATTCGAGGGTATGTGTGATAGGAGTCTTGATCCGACGGGGCGAATAAACATATCACAGAGCCCCTTATATGTTGGGTGCTCTAAGGATCTGAACAAGCGAATGGGCGTTTACAGGAACCGTAACGTCAAAAGCATCAACAAGCCCCTTGGTCTTACTGTTTGCATTCTCAGAAAGCACAACAAAGGACCAGAGCTGGTAACTGGGTGCGTTCTAAGAATTCTCAGAAAGGAACAACTTCCCAAGGCAGAGCAGCTGGTTTGCACAATCGCTGGCTCGCTCATATATCAACACGGCTTCAATGCTGTAGAGACAGGAGGGGCAGGACCCCAAAGCTTACCAACCGATGCAGGCCTGAAAGAAAACATCAAGTACATCGTGTGTGGTACTCAGGTCTTGATCAATAATCTGAAAGAAAGTCTTGGTGAGGCTGATCTGCGTAAGAGATTCCTCCGTCATCTAGACCAAGCTTCAGGTGAGATAGTACGTCTGAAAGAAGTCTTGAAACGTTGTGAAGACGAGATTCAGAATCTCCCTTCTGGCGAAGACTTTGACCAGATCTTGTCTAACATCTCTGCTATTGTGCAGAGTGTGAGACGGAACTTGAAGGATAAGCGAGATGCACTGGAGTTCTGGCAACTGATGCTAGAGATTCAGAATATCATCGTTGACGAGACTGGCGTGGGATTACACCTCATTGACCATGACGAGGCCAATGAGGCTACATAAGCACTAATCCATGCTGAGGGTGGCTTTAGATAGTTCAATGTACGGTTGTTTTGTTTCCTGTCATGATCACCTTTCGTATGATGCCCGTGAGTACCTAGCCTGCCAAGTGATTGATCAAGCGTCGGGTATCAAGTGACTACCGTCCAAGGGAGGCGTGAATGGAGTTTTCTTATTACTCTACAGTTAAAGTGCTAGTATTACGAAAGCCTATGTGATTCGGAAGTGTATTTGGAGATGGACTAGATTGGGCATTGAGGGAGGACATCTGCTTTCGATTGTAAAAATGTATCATGACAATCAACAGTGCGCAGCTGGCAAATCTTGGCAGCATGTGCTATTGTCAGGGAGGCGGAGATTAGCCGAGGATTTAGCGCACATCTCTAGCCTTGAGCGCTGCAGCTCGCTCTCCTTCTCATCTCTTCAAAACAACAACGCACGCAAATCTGTATGTATTGCGCACCACTTCGAATACAGATACTAATTTATTATCATAGTCATCATGTCTACGCTGCTGCTTTCGAAACTCCAAGAGTTTCTTCAAACCATATTCCTCACAGGCGATGATAGCCCCGGCTTTGCCCACATCCGCGTGCCTCCGTACCGTTCTGGTACAGGGGATCTCACGGAGTCGATACGGCTGGCGCTGGAGAAATCTAGAGCCATGCCCAAGATGGTTTACGTCCTTCCCGACGTGGAAAGGAACTTGCTCCCCCCCGACGTGGGAACGAACCTGGAAACTGAGGCGTTGGATGACGAGACTCATGCGCCAAAGGACCGCTCTATCACGCCAGTCTTCTGGACGTTCTCTGAGCTCCTTGATGCATTGAGAGCATCCAAGTCGATGGCATCAGATGATATAAGATGGGCCGAGTCTACCAACTGCGAGAGCGGCCAGCCACTTCCGGTCCAACTCCTCCTGGTACTCTGCCTCGACCCTCTTATGTCTGCTGAATGTGCCCTGTGCCTTGTTGGCATCGTTAAATGGGCCATAGAGGCGTCTGAGGATTGGCTTGTAGCTCAAATTCGTGTCCTCACTGTGTCAGCGGAGCCGAGCTTCAACTTTCTTGCCGAGGTTGTGTCATTCACATCACCAGGCACTCATGTCGCGGAGCTTGATCTTGCCGCCATTGGTGAGCAACATTGGGATCGGGACCCTCCTGTATTGGAAAAGCCAGGCGGTAAAAGCTACGCTAGCCGAATACTTGAGAAGTTCCGAGAGAATAGAGATCACAAACGGCTCATTCTTTCGTTTGATACGCAACTTGAATCCGATTTCAAGAAGCTTTTGAGCGAAAGGGAGCATGAGTTGATCGATTTCGTACAGGTCCAAGCAACTCAGGATGCTCGACCACTGCTAAATCTTGCCCGTTCTGATAATGGACCCAAGAGCCTCTTCATCTCGTTTTTAGGTGAAGTGCCCTTTCAACCTCTGGAGATTGAGGGATTTGATGAGCTTCATGTGGCTCTTGGCTCCTGTTCGGTCAAAAGGATGGAATGGGAGGACTTCTGTTGCCAAGTGGTCTCTGCCAAATTCCTGGTATCGCGGGAGGACCGTCAACTTCAGTACTGGTGGATCCATCAACCGTCGATACGAGATAGGTATCTATATCTTGGGGTTCAAGACATCTCGCACTTCACTGGGTCGGGACTCCCACGACATCGTCTCGTTGAGGGTGTCCAGCTGGGTGGCTTTATTGCTTCACTTGCTGACATTTCCTCTTGGGGAATTGACACTGGCAAAACACTTTCGTGTTTCGTCAGGAAGACTCATAGAGTTCATGAGATGACTCTTAAACTTCATGCTCAACGTCTGTTGAAGCAAGATCGCTTCGAGCTTTCAGGGCATGAGGCAGTCATCTTTCGGGCGGTCCTTCCTGCTTTGGGATACGACCACCGTCTTGCTCTGCTCGTAGCACTTGACGCAGAACCAAATGTTCGTCGGGTCAAAGTGCAGCTGGCTGTTATGTTGAAACATCGGATGAATGAGATTCTTTCTTTCAATGGAACGATTGCCGATGACTCCACGCAGTACAGAAAGCTCCTGAAAGAATGCCACGGGCTTGGCAGCTCTATGGCCAGTAAAGGGGTCATGTGGTTGAGCCTTGGTATCTTGAAACGTCATCAGAAGATGACTGAGCAACATGGTGCTTACGATCCCAAAAAGGACCGATTGTCAACCATAGTCAGAATTGACTCAGAGAAAGCCGAACTCGTAGGCGTCGAAGTTGGTAAGATGCTAGCGCTCCTTGCCGAGAACGAAATCTACGTCGATACCACCCGGTCTGTGATTCAAGAGACCAATGTGCTAAGTTTGGAGGAGCAAGATCAGCTTAGCCTTCATCTGCTCCAAGCCTACGCACATAGCCTCGTTGTATCTGAAGATCACGGAGAAAATGGTGCCCCCCGAATCGCCCACAAAGTCGTATCCACCTTGATAGACTCGGAGATGATCAGGGCGGCAAAAGTGCATGAACGGAACTCAACCCCCGTGAGACGAGGAGAGTTCCGATTCGGAATTTGTCATGAAATGTTCTTTGACGGCAACAAGCATGACTTGCCGGACTGGACATCCATTCCAGTCAAGACCGTTGCCCAGTGGCGTTCTGGTTTTGGGCAGAACGTCACATTAAGGGATTTGCTGGACGTTAGAGTCCAGCCTCGCGGTGTGGATAGGTAGTTTATCAATACAATTTTGCTTTCTCATGCCAGTTCCAAGATTGTGATCTGCTTTAGTTACTGAGCCTTCTCTAGCAAGCACAGTCAAGTCTAAGGCTAAGGGCATTGATTAGGCGTCGAAGAACATGGTAGTTGTTACTAATTAGATAATACCGCAGCAGTCAGCCAGAGACAGGTAGCTTGGATTATTGCAATACGTCGACAGAAGTCGATGGAAACAGGCCTGGGAGAACAATTTGCAGTTGAGACTTGTGGGTGTGAGCTTATTCCAGCAGAGAGAACCCAGAGGAACAATAGATTAACACCATCTTGACCAGGCACCCATTGAAGCGATGATGGCAATTAAACGAAAACCCAAATTGACAGCATCACAGAAGAAAGGCCATACAGTATCTCCGAGTTGAGGGTAGCTTAATGTGATATGCACGATGCAGGGGCGGACGTGAAGGTCAAGATTTCCAGAGATTAAAGAACTATAAGAGCATTTGACGTTATCAGATTTCATTAACTTCAAAGTAGTGTAATGCCTGTATCTACAGTTAGTGACTTTGCAGGCATGCTTTGGCCCAAAGATGAATAAAGCAGATTTTGTAATGTTAGGTTATTTGCATTTGACAATTAGGAGCCGGCTGACAGTGATAGGTACCTAGGTACCTCTATGCAAGCATTCAAGCACAAGGCAACCCCGCATTAAATAATGTGCCTTGATTTCCAACACCAAATTTCTTTTTCTTCACCACACAACGCAACGCAACGCAACGCAACAACAACGACTTTTTAAAATTTCTCACACAAATCAAACAAAATGGCCTCTTCAAGCACTCAGAAGAGCTTCGACCACTCCAGTATTGACTATGTCAAAATTGGACCTCGTCGCGCCCATATGAAGGCGTTCTTTCTTCACCTTGGCCTCTGGAACGAGGAGAAGGTGAAGATTTTTCGCGAATACGGTGAGGAGCAAGCTAGTGAGATGGTTCATGCCGCAGGATTGAGCCAAATCAACCAAGTTTACTTCGAGCTCATGGTTGACCAGATCGTTTGGTTCAACCTGATCAATGGTAGCCACGCGGTTGGCCAGGGCCACGACTGGCCTTGGACAATCGAAGGTGTGGTTGAAAAGACGGACGTGGCCACCGACGGCGCGTCTGGCTTTTATAAAGACTGGATGCAGCGCAAGCAGGAGTCCAAGGCTCTCACCTCGGATCAGGCCACTGCCGGATCTTCCTCTGAGGTTTCAAAGGCCTCCGACCCTGCCCCAGTGCAGCAGACACCAAAGCCTGCGGTCGCTGTGCAGGCTGCTTTCGGAAAGCAGGCACGGCGTCCACTTGCTGAGCAACAGGGCTATGGGATAGGCTCTTCAATCTGGGCCCCTAAGCCTCCCGTCGACAATTCCGCCGACGTCTCCCGGGTTGCTGCTGCTTTTGCAGATATCAACCTGAGTGTCGCCGCTGGAGAGTCGGAGAAGAAGGGAAAGGCGAAGGAGAAGGCGACCGCTGAAGCCGCGGCATCTAGCGTCAAAGCAAAGCGCTTAGATGACAAGATCGGCTATGCGGCCGCCATCTACAACGATGAAGTGATTGATGTGGAGACACAGCGAGCCTACATCAACCACGAAAAATTCTTGGAAGCCAGGGCTAAGGCTCAGCAAGCTGGCTGTGAGCCAGATGACTGGCATAATTTCATGGACGAGGACAGTGACAATAAACCTGTCATTCCTGTCGATGTGGTGATCCCGGTCAGGCATGACTTTGGCGCCAACAATGACGTCAAATTCGAAGCGCCCATGGCACCAGTTCCTGAATACCTTCAGGATATATGGACGGAACTCCGCTTGGGAAAGCTTATCGGCGGGCCAATCATTGGTCCTTTCGAAATCGCGATCCCAGAGTGGTGTGACTTCCACGATCTTGTCTACGGTGACGGCGGTGCTCTCTACGCCATGATTCGAAATCAGGCTCTCATTGATCGAGACATCGTCATCGCCTGGTCGATGAAGAATGGTCGCCCAGCCAGCCTGGTTGTCGGTCCTGATCCCTCGCTTAAATGTGAGTACGAGGACAAACAGCTTTGGTTGCGCGTGCGGGCAACTTGGCTCAAGGTCGCTGAATGGGCTGCTGGTGTCTATTATGGACGCCCCCATCGGCTGACGGACTTCCTGCGCTATCGCCAGGAACAAGATTTGATGGAAGTATTCCCTCTTCCACTTGACGACGTCGTGTCCCTTGTGAACAAGAGATGGGAGAAGATGATGGCAAACCCAGCGAATTCCGCTGTGGATGCGCAAAGCCAGAGAGAAGAGCTGGATGTTTGGAGTCCTCAGCTCCAAGCCATTCTGTGTCAACCCTGGTGCTACGCTTCGCCGATGGCCACGACCTGGGTCATGCGAGAAGGTGTTAAGATGGCAAAGCGCCGATTGGAAGTGGCCGAGTATATATGGGCTGCTTTCAATCCGGGGGATGCTTACAGATGGGGCCGCGATGTCTTTGACAAGATTGACATCTATGCCAACAACATAAGTTTTTAAGGCCAGTCTTGATAGATGGCAGTGGAATACAAGCAGCAGGGAGTTGACCTCTCAGCAAAGACACAACATGCGAATTCGTCGGATGTCAGGTATCAGCCCGGAAGTACGTCCATGTTTGACTGATGGCTTACGAATGGGATGACCTCGGTCATTGACCTACTGTTTTGGAGGTGGGAATTGGTCGTTTGAGCTTGTGGCGGAAGGGCAGAGAGGACTGGTTAATTGACAGGAATGAATACAATCTTGGTTGGAGGCACTGAACAGTTTCCTTATCGCTACGTGATGTTTCTATGACAATGATGCTCCTTAAACGTGTAGAAGGACTTCTCTGTAAACGGTGCAATGCATCGGTTGAATGTCTTATGGCCTTTGCCGGAACCACAGGCCGGTCATACGTGCGGCTCGCACTGTTCGCACTGGCTGCCCATAGCCAAGTCGCCCAGTTGCCCCCACTACGGATATTTCACCACAACACACATATCTCGTACACATGTAAGAAATCCTCTCCAGGAGACGAATACGCTAACTCTTTGAAGTTTCCAAAATGACTGAAGATATCCGAAATCGCTACAATATCCGCGGTCCCCAGGCCGACATTGCTGCCGCTATCCTCGAAGGCCGCCCTCCCCAGTTCTCTAGCAGGGACGCAAGGCCAGGCTTTGATTGTCTGATTGTCGTCCTTCGGCGTATTTTCAGTCACATCATGCTCGGCCCCGTCCCCGCCATAGACTGGCTGGCAGATTCAGAGAAAGAAAACCCCATTCTGCGTTATGCCTGGGGCTTGTTCGGTGACGAGACAGAGGTTGAGAGTGCCAACAGAGCTAGACACCAAGTCTTTGACGAGCTTCATAGCAAGGGCCTCGATAACCAAGGTTCCTTTGAGGAACTCTGCAACTCGTCACTTATGAACAAGACCTTCTGGTCGCAGTCTGAATTCAGACTCACCGGTTACCATGTGGACATTGACACAAGGAAGCCGGTTGAAGTTTCCCACGATGAGCTCGCCGACACAAGTCTGGTGAAGCTCAATCATGTGGACCACCCTGGTCATCGTCTGCATGAGGCTGTCAATGAGTCCTTTGGTGTTAAAACCAAGAACGAAAAGAAGCTCTTGTTGCAAACGCACAATCCGCGGATCGTTCGGCTTATGTATACTCCTAGCCCTGACGATACCATCCGCTTTGGCTACGAGATGCTTCGACATCTTCACGTTCCTATTATTGAATTTCACCCTGATGATCCTGAAGTCGCTACGATAAAGGGATCGATCGGGTACTCTCTTCTAGCTGTTGTTCGCCTGAGAGATGAGCAACACCCAACAGAGTTCGTTCGTACCTACGGAGATCGAGGTGAGAATCTCATCGGTGAGCGAGAACCGCCATCAATCGTGGACAACTGCTGGTCGATCAACGATCAGCACGGCAAGTACATGATGTTCTATGGTGTTGTGGCTGATGTCCATGACCTCCCAAATGCGCACTTCCCAGAAGTCTCTCGGCCGAGCATAACTGAGGACGATGCAAAAATGATGAAGCGGATGGAACGCTATTTGGATAGCGTGATGGACGAGGATGACCATCAGAAGCTACAACTGACGCCTCCCACCTCATCCATTCCCAAGTTGCCGCTGACTGAAGGATCACAGGATGGCCAGCGTACGGGTTCCGTAAACGCTGCCCGGACTGTGCCATCTGGCGGTCAATCTGAACCTCAAAATCCTGACATCTCGGGTGACATCCATGACGGGGTGCCCGAGAGTGCAGCGGCTAAGAAGCGTAGGCGCAACAAGGCCAACAGGAAGCGCCGAAGGGAAGCACAGGGGGATGGGATCAATGACCGCCAACCACCTGGGCCACCACCAGGACCTGGTTCCAGCACCGCCGCCTGAATCCTAGGGTCGTTGATGCTGGGAAGAGTACCTGTGAGTCAATTAAGGTTATAACACAAAGGATTGGGGGTGTTGGGCTTTCCACTACTTAATCATGGAATGTTTAAGCGTTCTTCTCAAGCTACCCATTGCAAAATCCAACCGCTGGGCCTCTGGGCATGGTTTTGAACTCAGTGGCATTACGAAGTGTCACTGAGTCATCGGCAAATTGTTCTGCTAGATATTGAACTACACAGGTAAGTTCTCTGTGGTTACATCGATTTCTTGTCTAACATTTCCCTAGTTTATGATCGTTGAGCACCAACACTTTCCGCGATACCGAATCAATGCGTTACGAGCAACGAGCATGGGAGGAGGGACTTTACATTGGGAATTTTGAAGTGATGGGGTCATGGTAGGACGGATTGAAGCTGGTCAATTGCTACGAATACAGAAAGCCCCGAATACATTTATTATGCGGACGCACTCGAAACATCAAACCAAAGGAGATGATTCTATACAACTTGAGAGCATGGGGCACAGTTATGGAAATCGATATATTATTTCTTGATAATTTCGTTGAGTGACAAGTGATACCACAGATTACCTCGAGAGGACGTATTGCCCAGACTTGCATTGATTTTTTACCGACTCACCCGCTCAACACATTGCACATATCAAGTCATTTGCACTGACCTTTGAGCCATATGGCAAGCCTGTAAATGATCCTTAAGGTGGTATGATTGGCTCAGAAAGCTCGCACTGCCAGCAGCCGTCAACAAAGCCTTGCAAGACGGTTGCCTTATCTAATCATCAAGAGAGCCCGTGCAGGTTAAGAAAATTTATCCTGGCCGCGATCCAAAATCTAACCTCCACAAAGCATCACCAACAGCAGCAGCAACAACAGCAGCAGCAGCCCAACAACAACGCTTTTTTTTACAAACCTTTTTTTTTTACACTGAATCACAATGGCTAATCAAAAGTCAAACAACTCTCGTCAAGGCTCTGGTCAAGGCGGTTCCAACCGTCCGCGACCTGGTCATGGCAATGCAACACCGAGCGGTGATGCTCCCCCGCAGCAGAGCAACAGCGAAGCTACGGCGCAGAGCACCCGTGAGGAGACTGGAGAGTCTAGTAGCCAGCAAGGCAACAGCTCTACCAGCAATCATGGCAATCGTGGTGCCACCTTCCGCGCCTCATTCTCTGGCACCAGGGGTCAGAGGAACCGTGGTCGAGGTGGTTACCAAGGGCGTCATCCTGATTACAGGGCTCGAGCACCCGAATATGGGCCTCTTGCTTCTGCCCCGAAGTCCAGCCACGAGCAGGTGGCAGACGTTGGCGGTGCGGTGGGTAGCCGCTTGATCAATAACTCACTGGAGGGTGGAAACTCCCATCACTGGTACAGTCAGGCGGCTGGAGAAATGGTCTGGGGCGAAACCCGTGGTGGTAACGTCGACCAGCAGATTGAGGATATGAAGAAGCGAACTGGTTGCAAGTCTGTCCAGTTCTTCCTCATCCCAGAGAACCCAGATCGGTTCAACAAAATCGCTGGCAAGGCGTATGAGAGAACCTGGGCGGACAACTCTGGCTACAATGACAAGGGCAAGCCTGCTGGTATTCTCCGACACATGGTCAAAATTGACTCCCAGACGAAGAAGCCCACCAAGTGCGTCGCTTGTGGTAACAAGGGTCACACAGTGGCCACCTGCTTCTCCATGCCCACTGGAAGGGATGGAGCACAAATCGGGTGTCCACGATGTGACACTACCAAACACCATGGAGGCGACTGCAAGGAGATTGCAGCCCTCCCACTTCCTGAACAAGTCAAGTTACTCGTCTCCCGGCGAGCCAACATGACCCCGTTCAAGGGAGAGAAACCTTGGTGGAGACTTGTGCACGAATACTGTATGAGTCAAGACTTTAAGTCCGACCTTCTTTCTGGTCTTCCATGGTCCAAGGAGTTTACTACCTCCATGGCCAAGCGCAGACAGATCGAGCCAATGCAGTCAAGGTTTGATACCAAACCAGGATTCAAGCTTCCTGTGGATCAAGCCACTTTTGGCCCAATTCCCTTGTACTGGAAGTACTGGGAGCCCAACGGCCTGCAATGGCCTACTGTCTTGGGTCAGCTTCCTGAACGCCAGTCGATGGACACTAGTGGCGGAACAGAAACAGTGACAGCGCCGGCACCAGCCCCTGAGACTGGAGCTGCCCCTGGTTCTGTCCCTGGACCTAGCACCGGTCCTGCTTCTGCTACCTCTGAGGTTATTCGCCCATCGATGCCTCCAGGCATGGCCGGCGGACTAAATCTCATGCCCAACACCACTCCTGTTGTTAGTCAGGGCCCGTCAACTGGCGACGCTCTCCCTCTTCGTCAGGGGCCGGCAACTGACGACGCTCCTGAAGCCGTCCAGAACCCAGCGCCTAACACCAGCGCAGGTGATGGCAAGTATGAGATCGACTATGAGATGAATTAGATTTCTCACTTCATCACCCAGTCGATATCAATACACAGTCGATATCAATACCACAGGAATCCGCTCTGGAATCTTTGTTTTGCGCCCTGTACCATCAGGGGACATTACTACGTGGGAGCCTTGATGGTGATCCCTCTTACCACGGCATCGTTCAGTGTCATGGTACTCAGGGAGCTGTCACATTTGGTTACCTTGCAAAAGCCCAGGCATATAGAATCTAGGCTCAAGGCTTAGGCGCACAAAAAGTAAGTTTCATACACTCTTCCTCGAGCATGCACTAATTTCCTCCAGTCACTTTTCATTTTTCAAGTCCCGACCGATACGCCAGAGAGGCCGTAATACCCGAAATCGATTCCCACTACACAAAATACATTGCCAGACTCTCCGAAGCCAACAACGCCGTACCAACCACCCAAGGTTACCCAAGTCTTATACCAAGCCGTCAGCGAAGCATCGCATATAAACAAACCAATACTACATCACACGGGCTGGGGTTGGAGGTCTACAGGGAATTTTCATCGGTGGATGCTACAGGGACAAAGGGTCGTGGAGATGGAATAATCACAAGGGTCGTGGAGATGGAACAATCACAAGGTTTTGGAACAATTGATGACAGGTCAAAGACTCAAGGGAGGGGGCAATGGAACACAATACACAACTTGCTACGCACTATCGTTTTCTCTGTGAATCTCGTGAAATGAGTTTTGTGACATGCTCGATGATCGACTGTATGCAACGGGCTTTGAGTCAGTCTGTCTAGTAATAAGTCATTTCACGACAAATTAAATTTAAATGGGCAACATATGATCACAGTTGGCGAGTAGCACTTCATTTGAGACAACATTTGTATTGATATCTACTCATACCCCTTCAAAACCTTCAACACCTCAGACCTAGGGGTCACAAAAACGTCATGAGCGTCACTCGTTGCAGGAAAGCGACCAGCTCCTGTCCATGCCAGTCTGGGGATATTCCTTCTTGACATTGGAGGGTTCTGCACAAGTGCAGGCCATGGTTTACGGACTGAGCTTTGTTCACTCGCCTTCTTCTCCGCGCCTGTACTTGAAGTCTCAGCAACCGTACCAGGTAATTCTGAGGCTGCCTGATTGCCATTCTCATCTCCCCCTTCAGGGTTGGTGTTGCTGCAAACAGGCTCTGTAGCTTGCTTCTGAGCAGTTGTAGCCGGTTGCTCAGATCTCTCTGGTTCGGGAGTCTTTTGCTTGGGTACAGATTGCTCAGGTGCCATTTCATCTTCCATGGATCGATCATCAGCCACCTCTTCCGACATTCTAATGTTGTCGGGGAGGAATGGCGACTCTTCCAAGGGTCGATCATCGGCCACCTCTTCCGACAGTCTAACGTCGTCGAGGGGTGATTGCGCTTGTTGTGTCCCCAAATCAGGACTTCTGGGAGGGCTTTCAGAGACTCTGACGGTGACTTGAGGAGGACTGGGCCTTTCCTGTTGTCTCTGCACATCAGCGTCTCGAGTGGGCGCCTCCTTGGCTTTACGCAGCTCCCTCAATTCAGACTGCACACTATCGAGCTGTGCCTTCATATTGAGCATGAACTCCCTTTGCTCTTTCTGGCCATCCTGTACGAGTTTGTACAGCTTGGCATTTTCTTGCTTCAGCGATGCGATCTCTGAAGCCATTTCCTCTTCCTGGAAAGATGGATACACCGAGGGTGCACGACGCCTCGGGGATCGCAGTGAAGAGAGAACAGGGCCACGCGAACGAAGCACATTCAATCTGGAAGTACTCTGTGGGGATTCCTCGGGAGGTATGTCGAAACCGAAATCGTCTTCCAAGTTATCACCCGTAAAGTCATCCTCGTCGTTGCGCTCGGGCGGTTGAGGAATAAACTCATCTTCCCTCTCAGAATCATCCTCGACAATTTGACGACGACGAAGCCCTCGGGGTTGATGAGCTATTTCTGGCTCAGACTCGTTGTCTTCACCAGTATGAACCGAGTCCTGCGAGCCAATGTCTTCATCATTGCTGAACGGAGATGGAGAGTCCGACTCACTGGTTCGATTGACGACTCTCACATGTCTAAAAACGCTCTTCCAAGCAATCTCATAGACAAGTGGGAGGTCCTTCATTGCGAGCAACTCAGCACCTGATTTCTCCGCCTTCCAAGCTTGGGAAGCTTCTTTGACGCTATAGTTCCACTGAGGCCTGAGTTCTGTGGAATCTAGAGCAGCCGCAAGAAGACTCAAATCGCGGATCGAGACTGGTAAGACCGGAAGGCCAAGCATGCTTAGAAATTCTTCTTTGGGCTTGGCTTCAGTTTGTTTAGAGGCGAGATCACCTATTTCGTAGAACAGATCTGACCACTCACCAGGTGACTCTCCGCGCTCCAAAATACGATCCCTTTCCGATACATGCATTTCATGATACGAGCAGGGTAAGCTGACTTGGGCCTCATCGCAGCGCTCAACTTCGCTGTACACGTAGTCAAGAGCTGGACATGGCTTGTTCAGTCGGCCAGCCCATAGACGGTCATCGCTGAGGCGACAGATGACTGTCCATTGCAGGGCCGTGGCGAAGAGATCTACGTCTGACTCCCAGAATGGATGTACCATGAGGTCCATGAAGTCGTCACAGAATGCCTTGGTGTAGATCCATTTGTTTCCAAAGCCGTTTTTCGATACTGGGTAGTACCGAAGGCTATGGTACGGGGACAAGATCTGGATCGGCGTTGACTTGAACAGTCTGAGGCAGACCTTGAACATTGTCAACAGCGCAGCGTGTTGTTCTTTTTTGAACCCCCCCATGGAATTGGCCCTTTGACCACACCGCTGCCATTGAGCATCGATCGCATCTTCATCTTCGGCATCCCAGCCAGAATCAACGTGCCACGAGATGATGTCGCTGTAAAACGCGTTCAAATCGTCGCCCGTCTTTTTCAGAGCGGGATACTTTTTGACCAATCTCCTGGCTTGCACCCGGTTCATGGCAGTTGAGGGACCTTGCGAAGTCTGGTCTGCCTTTTTTGGCCGACCTTTCTTCTTCTTGGCAGGAGGCTCATCCTCATGACGGCTCGAGGCGCGTCTCTTGTTTGTTTGTGTATCGCTCATCTTGTGTTGTTGTTGCTTGTGTGGTTGCGCAATGACAAGAATGATGAGTGTTGATTGAGAATGGAGCGCGCGAGTTTACAGTTAACATATGCAAGAGAGTGGGTACCTTTTCTGCCTAAGGTATCTCTTTATCATTGCGGTTATGTGCTGGGCGGCGTCAAGTATCAGCCAATCCGAACTCCGTTGAACATACGCGGTGGTAATTTATCTGGATCCTCAAATGCCCGCAGGTTGTACTCTGTGTCTAGCTTACCAGGGCCTTTACTTATAATCTCGTTATCGTAAAGAACTTAAGTGCTAATAAGAAGGATGCACCTCGCCTTTGCCATAACATCATATCCACCTAGTTACAGTTAAGACAGGATAGGCGGGCAAGGCTCATTGACATCAACTCCTACTTAAAGAAGGAAGGATATTCTGCTTTTAGCATCTATTACGACTTTGGCAGGGATCACCATCGGCATCACACTTTCAATGATTGGACATGCATTCCAATGATTGTTGTTGCCAGATGGCAATCCCAATTTGAGCCGGATGCCTCATTTCACGAGATCCTCAACACAGATGTTGAGCGTACCAAATAATGTAGTTAGTTCTGGGATTCAAATACAACTCACATGTTATCTCGTACTGTTTCTAAATTGTGATGTCCTTGACCTATAGTATGTAGTGATATGCCACCAGCCTTCCAAGACACCCATGCCAAAATGTAACCCACATACATAAGAGTTGAACACCAGATAGCACAGTGCACTTAAGGGCTATTGATCAGCCATTCAATCGACCAATATTAACCTTGCCGCTGCCGCTTACATCAAGGGCTTTCAAAGCTGATCCGTAAGGTAGCCCCAACAGTACCGAGCTCAAAGGCCAGTAGATTTGACAGCGCAGATGTGGCTGGGGTGGCTGTGTGGGGCCAGAGTAACCAAGTGAACGTGTGGGCTTGGTCACACCTGAATCTTGACTCTTCATAAACAAAACACAGAGACAAGTAAGCGCCCCCAGTCTCGTTACACCATCAAACAAGATATTGACCCATGAATATAGCATCATCACACCTTTTCGACTTTTCCTTATTTTCCTTCTTAAAAAAGGCATCAACAATCTCGACATAATGAATAACGCGCGGAACAAACGCCCTGCCGCACTAAGTGAAGATGAGCCCGCCAAGAAGAGAGGTCGGCCTACAAAGGACGAGCTTGATTCTTTGGCTCCTGAGGACAGCGTGAGCCGGATGCAAACCAGGCGTATGCTGAGACAAAGCCCTGAAATACAATATACCAGGCAACAAGAGTCCTCCTTCTACCATGATCTCATGCCTTGGCCTGAGACCTACGAGTGGAGCGATGAAGATGACGCTGCGGTCGCTGAAGAGTGGCAGCAGTCTGAAATCAAGGAGGCTTCTAGAGACTTGGACAGTCCACAGTACAACGCACTGTTCTTGCTGTTCAAGATCTCCCTCCGATTGTACCGGATTGTACCGACTGTACTTCTGTCGCCAGTCACTGGTATGGGATACAAATCGGTATACTTTGGGTCCAATCAATGGATCATGTCCAAGAAGTTCTGTGAAACCCTCTCCAAAATCATGGTTCATCCGTGCTGGGAGTTGGACATAGATCTGCTCGCTTTGGCGTTGCGATGGGCAGTCATTTGTCGACTCGACTCTCGCTTGAAATGGTGTGCTGGCCTGCCGCCATTTTCTTGCCCAGTCA
>JAAQRH010000740.1:0-19051 GCA_013186785.1 Fusarium pseudonygamai
CTATTATATTAGGCTAGTATAATATTATTAATTAAAAATAACCGCAATAGTCTTTTCTATCTACTAACTAATATCCAAAAACACCCCTCTCCCGCGTAGGTACCTACCTTAGTACATACTACGTCAATAAGTTTTAGTAGTTAGTAGGTACCTAACTTACAGCATTTCCTAAAGAGGAAACTTTTACTCACATGGTGAAGAACGCGGGGAGTACTTACCGAAGACCGAGATGCCAACTTAGCGCTTCAGCTTAACCTTGTCCCGACCGAGGTTCGTTTTTGCTGCTTAAACACCAACCGCCAATTTATTAATTATCTTCTTTCTTCACCTAATTGTGTTTCCGGGTCTCTACCTAATCCTCGGCCTTGGCCTTCGTTCATTTCGCCTTCGTACTGCCCGAATAATCAGACCACGCTCGATCCTCCCATCCTCCCATCCATCCATCACACCCCGTGCATGCGCATGCGCGCTCTCTTTTGCCGATCATAAACCATCATGTCCTCCTCCTCCTCCTCACCTTCAGCATCGTCCTCATCAGCATCACCATATCCCTTTGCCACCGCCCCCGACATCATCCGCTCTCACCAAAAGGATGCATACTTCACCGGCCACCTCACACAGATCCTGAGCGATCTGCATCGTCGCCTTCGCGGTGCCCGTCTCACACACGCCCGCGCACCCGAGATTCAGACCCTGGCGACGCTCGCCTACTTTGCTCTCACTACAATTCCCGGCAACCGAACCCTCGGCGAGGAGTATTGCGATCTTGTGCAGATAGACGCGCGCGATGGTCAACTTCCTGCCATCGGCCGTCGCGCAGGCTACGTAGCCGCCAGCATTCTTCTACCCTATATCGCGGCCCGGATTCTCCCTGGACTACGCGCTCGGTTGCGCAACCTTCTACAGCGCCGGTTAGAGAGCCTTCGCAAACGAGATAACGGTTCGGCGACAGGGCGCGAAGCGCGCATGTGGTCTTACCTAGACCAGCATCTGGGCTCTTTCACATCAGGCGCTCCTTTCAAGGCCGTCATTTTAGCCCTTTTCTACTTCAGTGGTACATATTACCAGCTGTCCAAGAGACTTCTTTCCCTACGATACGTATTCACACGTACCGTTCCTGATACACCCGATCGTGCAGGATACGAACTCCTAGGTGTACTGCTAGTCATTCAACTTGCGGTCCAGGGCTATACCCACGTTCGATCTACAATTACTGAGTCAGCAGCTCGCGAACGCGCTGCTTTTGGGGCTTCTGATGATATCTCTTTAAACCATGACGGAGCCTACAATGGCGATAACAACCTATTACTATCCACAGGGGCTTCAAGCTCAAAGGCCAAAGTCGACATCTTTGCTGCAACACACACCCCAGCCGCAGCTGTACCACGTATTCAATTGACTGATGACAAGGCCATGGGCTACATCAAGGGTGGACAACAAAGAAAGTGCACACTGTGCTTGGAAGAGATGAGAGACCCCTCTGCAACACAATGCGGTCATGTCTTCTGTTGGGAGTGTATAGGAGACTGGGTGAGGGAAAAACCCGAATGCCCTTTATGTCGACGTGAAGCCATGGCTCAACATATCTTACCACTACGTGTGATGTAATGACTCATTAGTTAGATTTGATTTGCAAAGATATCCAATTCAGATGAACAAATATTAATATGCTCAATCACATCCTCGATGCGAAATGTTCAAAACAAAGAGATACCGTGGCTCAGGGCCCATGGGTATCATCAGAGCAGACTCATGCTGCTATAAAAAAAAACGCTCCAATCCTTTCGTGGTATCCATTCCAGTCCATTCCAGTCCGTCCGATGCACCAACCGCTCATTATCTGCCATTCAAAGCATAGTCTTGAAAGAATAAATCTCAACACCGAGAAAAATGGTCCATCCTTACATCCAGCAAGTGATGCCAGTCCATTCCCTTGTATACATACTATACACAATTACTGATGGAGATCCAGGGGCCCCAATACTCGCAACCGCCAGATACACATCTGACGAGCCAGCTGAACCCCTCCGATCCCATCTGTTCCCGAAAACTTGTACAAAATAAAAGCTTGTCGATAAAGGTATCGTGGAGAAGACGTTGTCTCAATGCATCATCCTCATAAACTCCTTGAATCCATGCCCGGTTTCTGTCCGATTTTCGGCCTGATCTTCCAATGCTGCTCTTTTTGTTGCTTTTCTTGTTTTTTTGTTTAAATTTGAGGTTGGATAATCACTCAACAGAGAACAGGACGATCTCTCCTTGTTCATTCTGTCGAAGTCGGAGGGATCTCCAGAGTTCTTTCTCTTCCTTGCCCTTACCCAACTCGCTGCCAGTAGCCTCACGTTCTCGGTGGAAACGCTTGAGAACCCTGTTTAAGCTGACGCCCTTCTCACTCTCAGGACCCTTGTCGACAAAGCTGAGGAAGACATCGGCTCGAGGCTTGTAGAGGACGACTTGTCCGGCGCTGGGATCTGTTTTGCCATCTTTGCTCTGAGGGCGATACTCAATGAGCTGCTGAGGCTTCTTCTCTTTATGGGATTTCTTGGAAGAGGAAGAGCTCTTCTTGGTCTTGCTTGACGACTTGGTTTTCGTCTTGGACTTGGACTTGGGCTTGCTGCCGGCAATCATGCCAAAGAGGCTATGACCAGTAGAGGCATGCTTCGAGTGCTTAGAATGTTTGGAGTGCTTTGACTTCTTCAGAGGGCTCGCGGGAGAAATTTCCGGAGCGTCACCACCGGAGTAATCAGGGGATGGGGGAAATACAGGGCGCATCATACGGTTGATGCCGCCAGTGAGTCCTGAGTGAAGAACTGGTGGAGCATCCGTCATAACTTGGTCACTAGGCACATCGATATGTAATCGCTTGCGCTTCTTGTCCTTCTTCTCAGTACTGGTCCGGCTTTTGCGTCTTTCGGATTTTGAAGCGGGTGTAACAAATTCGGCGGCTGGCACGGGGCCACTTCCATATTCGACTGCAGGTTCATCGTCGTCATCCATGAAGCCGTATTCGTCGCCCTTGTCCTTGGGTTCGTATCGTACCAGTGAGTTGCCTGGCTCCGCGTCGAGATTCATGTTGGAAGCATTGGGTGTTTGTCCAGTTCCAACGAGGAATTCGAATACATCGACATGTGGCTCCGGGGCAGCAGAAGGAGGCGTAGGAGCCTCTGGGGGCGGGCCGTTTGGCGATTCATCATCACTGCTTTCTTCGTACTCGGCCCAGCCGAACTGATCTTCAGGGACGTCTTCAACGTAGGCGTAGTGGCTCATGTTGCCAGTGTTGTTGGGGAGGGTTTGAACTTCAGCCATGGCTTGGTCTTGGGTGTAGTGTTGCTGGTTATCGTTGGGGTGGCTGTGTTTCTGTTTCTTGTTCTTCTTGTCCTTATAGAGCGCACCTTGGTACTTCTGGTCTTCGGTCATACAGCTCTATATGATGTCAGACGACTACACGAGCTCAGGGGGGTAATGGGTACTGGAAAGCCTTGTGGTACATACCGTATGTGATCGGTATTGGACGCCAGGGAAATACACCATACAATCAATGCAGGTGAAGGTAGCGCCGCGACAGCGGTTACGATGAGGATCAAGCTTCTTCTTGGTGAGAACGTCGCCGCAGGCCTGTATGTAGTATGTAGGTTAGTATAACAAAGGACGGAGCTGATATAAACTACGGCATGAAGGGTATAAGTGGGATGCAAGACAATGGATACTCGTTCGATGCGGCGGGGTGGTGTACTGGGATATTTGAGGAATACAAGGGGAGGCGAGAGCATGGCAAGACGGTTATGGTGGGCCAGGAGATCGGCATGGGGAAGAAGGGGTGTCCCTTGAAGGAGGCAGTTCGTGACAAGAATGGTGTGGTGGGAGTGATGTCAGGCGTGTATGAGGTTTGTTTAGGGGGGTGGGCATTGGTATTGGCATTGGGACTGGCATTGACGGGAGTGAAGGGGTATTTGTTTGAGAGATATGGAAACGGAGGGGGATAGGATATGGATATGGCTTGAACGGCGGGAGTCTTTGGATAGCAGCATAACTACTAATCCATGGGAATGGATAAAAAGTCGAGACTTGGCGGATTGGAGTGTAAACAATGCAGAGAATACACTTCACCAAATAACGTACCTCACATGAAAAGGAAACCATGACTGCTCAGAGGACACTTGGGTGTCGATGGTTAACAAGATGTGTTTCGCTGTGCAGAGAAGAGAAGCAAACCTGCACAACGGTGCAGTTCTGAGAGACGGTCGGTATTTAACGGGAGACAACGCAGATTCAACGTCTTGAAGAGACTGCAGAAGTGCTGGCTTCCAAGAAGCTGAGTGGAGGGGCGCAAGGGCCAGGGGACGAAATGATTCGGCCGAGGGATGGTTTTGAGGCACGCAAAACAGAAAAAAAATCGGGGGCGGTGCTTTTTTCAGAGTTCTGTATGGTCTGGACGAGGTTGCTGATATGACAGGCGCAAAAGACTAGCTGCCGTAAGGTTGCGTTGGGTGCTGCTTGGGCACGACTTGGGCAGCATAAGCTCAACGAGCGATGAGAGGCAAAGAAAACGAGGCGAAATCAAGCAAGAGTCAGTTGCGAGCTTGAGGAATGCGTTGCGCCGACCAAAGTGAAAAGGCGGAAAACAAAGTTGGATGTTGACGATAGCACGAGATTGATGGATGGGCGGGCGGGACAAAGCAGATAGCCCAGCACCAGCAGACGAGATTGAGTGCAGTCAGGTGGAGGGGTCCTTCGAGACCAGGGTCCGTCAAGCCTGAGTCTGAGTCTAAGACTGAGCCTCTCCGAAGAGCACGGTTCTTGCGACGGGTTCCAGCTCCTGAGGATCACGTAGCGTAGCGTAGCGTGATGATGGAGGCGCGGGTAGTGGGCGGGAAAGATGGCGTGTGATCCCAAAGAATTAAATTAGGAGGGCTCCAAAAGCGAGATGGAGGGATGAATATCAGTAGAACAAAAGTCTCTTTGCAAATGACAAGAATGAACTGCACGCGCCCGCTGGAGAAAAGAGTGGGATGTTGTGAAAGGGAAAAAAATAGACGAGAAAAGGAGGGTGTTTCATTGATTAGAGTGGATGCTACAGATGGAACTACAGCACGAACCCGCTGTAGCGAACGCCCTGGAAGAGGGCAACCACAGCAACAACTGCAACTGACAGGAACAGGAATAGTGACAATAAAACACGAGATAACGACCGGACAGGAAGCATCAGATCCAATGCAGAGCATCTCACGCCATAGGAAGTTTGGGGGGGTTGTTACCTGAACACCCAAGCAACCATCATAAACACCATCAGCAATCAACAGCCAACTCCAGCAAGGAAATGCTCAAAATAGTTCGAAACCAGTTCAGTCCAGCCGCCCAACCATAGCAAGCCTCTAGCATCCTGACTGTCTCAGCCTACCATGAGTGTGTGTGTGAGCCCGCTGCTGTAGCGACGCCTGCAACAAAATGATTGGACGCTCATTCTTTGTTAGCAGAAACCCTGATATTGGGTGCTCATGATGATGACGATAATGCACACCTCAGAACTAACCCTGGAAACTCTGAAGCCGTTCGCCCTGGATGGGTCTGATGCTCATCAGAACGCTAGTCCAGCCCGGCATTCCTTCAGGTCTTTGCGTACCATTGGCTGAGATATCAACCTAGACAGGGGCGCTTATCAATGCAATGCCGCCCAGCAGGATAGGCTGGGTCTCTTGATTGGAGACTTTTCGCGCCTGTCAAATGTTTCTGGTCTATCACCTGTAGAAGAGAGTTGAGATGGTGTCAGGAGTTTGTGCCAGGAGTGTCAGAGTTGAAAGGCACAGCATGTTCCCCTTGCCTAGGGTTCGTGGCGCGCTTATTTCATCACTTGTGTGCACTCGTTTCAAAGGGGCTTGACGCTTGTTCAATTTGATGTTGACGATCATTCAAACAGCGTAGTAATGCGCCATCGAGATGCATGCTGCGCGGTTCGATACGGAGGGTAGTGTGTGCGTACCTGAGCTGTGGATGGACGGCTTTTTTGCCTGCTTTCTTGGCGTTCCATGCCAAACGCCCTGATTTGTCTGTAACATGCTTAAGATGTGCCATGCGCATAATGAGGAAAAGAGGGGGCCTCAGAACGGCAACGCTCCTATGGATTTTTGAGCAAAAAGGGACTCAGCACTTCTTCACTACAAGGGTTCTTCACCCACTTTGGACGACATCAACCTGTTCGACTGCGGGAAAGACTATGATATTTCTGCCTTTTGATAAGAGTTATACGCTCTTCAGGTTGCTTTCCGGTCCATGGTCGATGGACATCCTCCTCCTCTGGTTAGCATGGTTCACAGCTACCAGTCCATGCTCGTGGTCTGCATGCGAAAGTAATCCAATGACTGTGACATACGTGATCAGCTCAGAGGTGCTTTGCTTCTTGCTTCGACACCCCCAGAAGGAATACAAATTCCATATTAGTGTGCAATGACAAAACTAGGTTCAGGGCCGTAGATTCCATGGCCCCTTGCATAAAACTCTCCTCCTAGCTGGCATGTTTGCTTGTATTATTGATCGTTCACCTATGAACTATCCCGCCATGCCCACGAGGTTATCATGCCGCTACCCGTCATCTGGCGACAGCATCTTACCCCACCAAGCAAGATACGGGACGACAGGATAGCTGCCAGGTACAGGCGGGGCTTTGGTTTGTCTATGGATGTCATACAACGAGTTTGACTGTCCCTCCAGTTCAACCTCGCTCGCCTCATATTCATCTTGGGTGGGCTCAGCAAAAAT
This sequence comes from Fusarium pseudonygamai, assembly GCA_013186785.1. Lineage (NCBI taxonomy): Eukaryota > Fungi > Ascomycota > Sordariomycetes > Hypocreales > Nectriaceae > Fusarium > Fusarium pseudonygamai. The sequence continues at coordinate 6,754 of JAAQRH010000740.1, forward strand.
GCGCCTTTATTTTAACAGTGTCTCGTGGTCTGGTTAGCCCACCAAGCTATGCCTCTAATCATCTAGCTGATGGCGCAAAGAGGCTAAACCACTGCGACGGTGGGCGCAGAAAGCCAAGATGAGGCTTGTCTCAGGGGATATCCCTGATCAGCATAACTGCTGCAGTCTCCAGGCAGAGTATCATGCGAAGCTGAGGAATGGAGACCCAGTCAGGCTACGGAGGAAGAACATTTGAAAAACATCAAAGGGCCGAGACGAAGGGGACGATTTGTATAAATTTCCTTAACCGCATTCCTCAGTTTTATCCCGAAAAATAAGGATAATTAGCTCTTCGAAAGACAATGTCCTAGACACTCGTGGACGGGCAGGAAGATACCCCCACACAGAGCTTGGGAAGGCCGTCGCAGAGGATGAGATATTGTTTCATCGACCAAGAAAAGCAACTCCCTTCTGCCACAATTTGATAGCCAGTCACACATCACATCCCATCACATCCCATCGCAGAAGCTAGGGAGATGCTTACCAGCGTCTCGGACCTGGCTACTGAATGGGCTTATGCAGGCCATAGATACGGTCGATCGTTAGCCAGGAACCAGATTGTGATAATGTCTGTCGCTCTGGTATCACATTTGTGAAGTAACTACGGAGTACCAGATGTCAGTCCATCTTGACTCTTCATCAACATGCATCTGGTTGCACAGCACAAGCTTCCCTGATTCAGCAATCTTGGGGATCCATAAATGAGCTCCATATGTACGTATTCTGTGATACGGGCGGTATGTCAAGATCTTCCCGGATCAACAACTGGCGAGATTGAAGCCCGCTCTTTATTGTTTGTTAACATGATGATGTTGCTGGTCCGTGACGACGTGTTGGTAAGCAGACTTAAGGACCTTGATCCTGCATGACAGAAATAGTGAGATGAGTTGAGAGCCATTTAGACCATCTTAGGACCATTTAGGATAAACTTAGGATATTCTTTGCTTAGGTAGCTATTTTACGCACCCTCATCAAAGGTCTTATGTAGAAGCTCTTTCGTTTCTTCCTGCAAGCTCCCTAGCGTAGTTAAGTCGGGTACGGAGTACGTTGAGCTCATTTCCACCGTCACGTCCGTACCCCTGGTTGGCCGTCATGTGGTTCATCTTTAACGAGAACAACAGGAGGCTGTGGTGATGAAAACCGTTTGACAGGTGACTAAAACTCATCAATCTCTTCATGCACCTGTGTGATGGCAATCATGGCATACTGTATATTAACTATAGCGCCCCCTTGATCTCCTTGTCTCTGCTGATCTGTCTGTTTCGTCGCGTGTATCAGCTTCATTGGTGAGTGTAAGCTAGGAGGCTTCGGGTACCTGAAAGTAGCCCGCCGCAGAGGTACAGCCTCCGCTAAAATAGCGTTGGCCGTTACCTGTGCTGCGCCCATGAGAGGAGTATCTTCATTTACCTTTCTCTCCACCTCATCGAGCTGAGATCACTCTGTGCCCCACCATCGACCTTTCATGGAATATCCATCTCACCTCCAGAGTCCCGAAGTTATCGATATTGGCTGGATTGGTTCCTGTCTAGACATGGATGATGACTTCTAGGCAGATCTATTGTTGAAGTGCTAGCTGATAAGTATTACAACTGTTGCTGGATTCAAAGCCTGAGGATTCGGCCTTTTATAGAATTTTGGCTTTACTTCTATTTCTCCTCATGACACCTACCTCGACCAATACCAAATACCACTCCTTATCAGACTTTTGTTCCCTTGGGTATTTTTGGGGCACTTGCACATTGTTCTACCATACTTGAGTGCTTCCACGTCTCTTGTCAACCTCGGTATCATCCCAAAGAAGGCCTTTCGACCCATGTCGTCCTCGTGCGTGGTACTTCCATAAGTGGGATCGCCGCCGAAGACAATCCCCAAGGAGCAAGAAAACTTCTGGCCTTAGATCAAAGGTGTCACAAATAACTCGAGCAAAGTTTTACCAAAGTCTTTACTAGACTTGTCTAATTATTTTTGTCACTATTTGGGTACTTGGAAAGCGGTCCTAGGCTTTCTTGCTTCGCGTTGACGGTCGCCAGGGGCAGCTTCAACAAATTCAGTTCAGCTTGTTGCTTTTAGGTCTAGAGATCGAGAAGGCACACGCAATATTTACCTAGTACCTTACTTACTTCCCATACGGTGATTAAGTATAGGTCTAGGTGGTTTGGCAACTTCTGTCACGGTGTCACCTCTTCCTTCCTGCCTTTGCTCCACTCAGCAAACCTCGAGCCATATTTCCAATATCTTGGGTGCATAACAGGGCCTTGATAAACTCAACATCTTATCATCAGACAGCTTCGATCAAACAGTACTTTTTCTTGGGGCAGTCACCGTCTTTTCGACCCTCGCAGTTCGCGACCGCCTACGATCTATACGAACGGATACCATATGCCCCTTGTTGCAGTCTCCGGCCTGTCTCCAGTCTCCGCCGTCAATCACTGTCGGGGGTTCCATCTCTCCATACAGTCCATCTCACTCTGGGTTGATAGGTAGACAGACATACACGGTCTACCTTCACCTGCACTGCATCAGCATCTGCAGCCATATTGTTGTAATGCCCAGCAAACCGACCAAAGCAACCATGTCCAGCTCCAACTCTCCCACATCTCAAACCTCCAACAGCTACGTCGAGCAGACCGTCTCGGTATTGAGCTCGGTCGCCAGCTATATGCGTCTGCCCGCGCTGGCTTCAACGGTACGTCCACTATACTGCAGCTTGGCTGACAAAATAGTCTTGCCAGCAGCCATCCATAACTACCTAGGGACTATTCTAACGTCAATGGGCATATAATAGGGTCTCGCCGCCGTCCTCACATCATTGCTTTACTTTAAACAAAAGTCCGTATCCCAACACCATCACCATCACCATCACCATCACCATCACCATCACCATCACCATCACCATCACCATCACCATCACCATCACCATCACCATCACCGCCTCCGTCTCCATCTCCATCTCCCTTGCTAGCTGCTACCGACCTCCTCTTTCTTTGCCTGACCCGCATCATCATCAAGCCGAGCCCCGCTAACCCTGCATGTATTAGGGCTCTCATTTATCCGAGCAACATTCCCGCAAATTCTCGCTCAGACGTCCCCAAGCCTTCAGACTTTGGCATCTCAAATTTCGAAGAACTTTACATCCCGACCGACGATGGCGAGAAGCTCTCAGCCTTCTACATCCGTGGCCCTCGCGGCCACAAGAACTCAAACATCACCATCTTGATGTTCCATGGCAATGCTGGCAACATCGGCCATCGGTTACCTATCGCTCGAATGATCATAAACTACATTGGTTGCAACGTTTTTATGCTCGAGTATAGAGGCTACGGTTCCTCAACAGGCCAGCCCGACGAGTCGGGTCTCAATGTTGACGCGCAGACTGGGCTCAATTATCTGCGGCAGCGGGCCGAGACACGCGATCACAAGCTCATGGTTTACGGTCAGAGCCTAGGCGGTGCCGTCGCTATCAAGCTCGTCTCCAAGAACCAGGAAGGGGGTGATATTGCTGGTCTGATCTTGGAGAACACCTTCCTCTCCATCCGAAAGCTGATACCTTCGGTTGTGCCCCCTGCCAAATACCTTACCCTGCTATGCCACCAAGTCTGGCCCAGTGAGTCGGTTCTCCCCAACATCACAAAGGTGCCCACGCTTTTCATCAGTGGCCTGCAGGATGAAATTGTTCCGTAAGTTCCTCTGCACCCTCTCTTCCCCCGCTACCCCTGGTCCTGTGATGATTAAATTTGCATCACCCACAAAAGTTGAAGTGCCCTCGTGGTCTTGATATGAAAGCAAATACTCTCTGATGATCGACATTACATTCTTCTACTGCAGCATAGCGCAACACAGAACACGAAGCTAATGTATGCCAGGCCAAAACACATGAAACAGCTGTATGACCTCTCCGCCGCACCCACCAAGCGGTGGAAGCCTCTTCCGGGTGGTGATCATAACTCAAGCGTCCTGGAAGAAGGTTACTTTGAAGCCATGTCAGATTTCATCGCTGAGGTAACGGGTGATACACCACAAGAGAAGACACGGTTGTAGAGACTGGGTATATCTCGTTTAATATTCCATTATGCATGCATAGCCTTGGTGAAGGAAGGAAAACGCACGGACAGCATCACACTCACGATTGACGACACCTCCTTTTTGTATTACCACATCTCTTCGTACACTTTCTTTGCTAGTCTACGTACACGCTCAATGCTCGCGAATAGTGGACTCGCAAACCCCGAACTAGAAAAGAAACCTGGCATTGATGAGACATTGATAAACTACTTTTGAGTTTGTTTGCTTGCGCTTGTGGTGGTGGCCTTGGTGGGGGCATCTTGAGCCTCGTGATCCCTCCCAAGTCGATGTTCGCGTGATACGAAAAACATGAATAGTTGGTGTTACATCAATGTCTCATACGCAATCCTTTGGGTGCCGAGCAAGAAAATATCAGACCTTCATACAGGTTATCAAAATAAACTCAACACAAGGTATCCTAAAGTTATACTAAACTCAGGCTAAAGTTATCCTAAAGTTATACCAAGTTACCTAAGTCGTTTTGTCACTTGGGATCGAGTTTCTAAGTTTTCTTTCCTCTCCTAGGGTGCAAGAAAGTTTCTGGCAGTTGATGAGGGCGATCAGATGGAGGGTGTTGAGCAGGATAACGCTGAGACCACAGTCCTCAGACGAAAAGTGCCAAGGAGAAATGTATTAATGCGAAGATGGCTGATGCTGGGGTGGACAAGGCCTGCTCCATGAGCCAAGCTGAATAGATAAGATGCCGTCGATACTCTTGTCAGTTTGTATGGGTGTTCCAAACTGCTCTCCTGCTAGTGTCTGCTATGCTTCAACCTCCTCTACAGCCAGTATCATCGTATTGATAGCTATGTTACAGATATGAGAGAAAGGATAGTCCCTTTAACTATCACCACGACGGACGCCAGCTTGAATTCTCGTTCTATGCCAGCGTCTGGCTATCTCAACTAGTTTTGGTGAATCATCCTCCGGTCTCTCGTGTAAGCTGGAGCAAGTGTGGACAATGCAAGCTTTGTCACATCACCACAGAAGTGCTATAGCCATCTAATGCAGCATGTTCGAGTCCACTGATGAACTGCTTAGCCACCGATATCTTCAGCCGGTCAATGCTATCTCCCTTCTCGGTAGGAACCCACGCCTCCTGTTATCAGTGTTTGGCTTCTAAACTTATCAAGCATCGTGTAGGCGATGATTATAACTTCGGCAGTCTGATGAAATGTTCTGCTTTCGTCCACGGTCCATTCCTCGCGCCTCTCAAATATCCCCTTTGTCGTATAACCGAGCAGTTGACAAATCATTCTATGAAATGCCATTGATTTGTGTTCCGTTAGCTTGTCCTCGATGACGCCAACCACGACTGCAAGTTTACTTGGGGAGGAGTCAACAAAGACTTGGGATATTGATCCTAATTATGATAAATGTTTAGGCAAATCATCGTAAGCTCAGGGGGCTCTTTGATGAGCTTATTTTGGCACGCTTTATCAAGATCTGAAGTGAGGTTTTCTTGCCCCCTATGGCTTGATCCTATCTCTGAATTTGATCACTTGGAATTGCTGTCGCTAAGTATGATCAAAATGGATTGCCAACAGACCTGTATGGATTGCGATTTCGTTGTCGGGGTCTCCTGCGCCTTGAGGATGGGAACCCATTTCTTTATGAAATCCTGGTGGCCAAATGTCTTCTCCATCTCGGCGTCTGGCGAGAGGCAGCACTGGGCCTCCCAGACCTCTTCATCATCTCTGGGGTGATGATCTTGATCAAATGGGAGTTGCTCTGAAATCTTCTTCGCCACATGTAACAGCAGACTTGCGGCTTCAGCTTGGGCTCGGCGTAAGAATGATAGCTTAACCCTCTTCCAATGAGGTTCATCCGTTTCAACACCAAACCTGATATATCGGATACCTCGGTCAGTCCGATTATTGGTCCTCATGACTGATAGTCTGGATGTAGCAAAAGAGACTTGTACATCGCGCTGAACAACTAGTGGGAGATTAAGATTGACTTAGGTCTTGCGATTGCCAACCCCTTGGGGATTGCGTTGGGTAGTGCTCTCCGTTGACGACCGGGAACATCCTCGTTCAAACGAGACTCCCTCATGGGGCTGCATGATGTGGCCTATATACATCGAGGCGATGGCTATGATTTATGTTAGGAAAGTGATCTGATCAAGGAGCATTTGTATAACATACCGAAGAAGTGCGATGGGCGAATTAAAGCATACCACTAAAGCGTGCGGTTGAGAGAGAGAGAGAGAGAGAGAGGTCTGGCATAAAGTATAAGGCTGAGAGCTATTTGTAAACATTTTGACTTGTAGGATATAATTCCATACTACCTATAGTTAATAGGTAAGAAAAGAAGGAGAAGGAGAAGGGGGAGCCGTAACAGGGGAGGAAGAAAAGTATAACCATGGAAGAAAGGGAGGTTTTCAGAAGGATAGATGTCCTAAGTGCCTTAGATCCTTGGACTAGCATTCTTTGAATAGAGAGAGCTTTGGAATAGCCTCGTGACAAACAGAAAGAGAGTTTCAAATCTACCCAGAGATATAAAGTAGGTAGTAGATAACAGTTTACAAGGACTTCCAGTAACTTGTTCTTCTCTTTGATGTTCAGAATGGTTTTAGAGGCCAGAAAACTACTGATACTTGATGACACTGCTAAAAACAACCACCTACCTCCATACAGGTACCTAGATAGTAGATACTCCATAGCTAGGTATCCTCAAGATCTACTAGAATGCTCCCTCTACCGTTTATCCCCCATTTTGCACCTTACATTCTTCATATCTCGAATGACCACCGCGGCGTATAGCTTCACTCAGTGTGCATTCAAGGTCAACGCGCCGAACATCATATCTACTGCGGTTACATGTATGGTCATATTTGAGCTGTTTTTATTTCACACTCTCTGTTCATTCCTCTGCGTTGTCCAAGGCCATACACAACAAATTACCTGTCACGTCGATTCAAGTCGACCAGCCACAAAGGTTTGTTTAATTATCAACTCCAAATCTACAACTAGACGGAAATAACTAATGACTGTTACCCAGGGTACGAGTGAGTGCTAGGCGAGCTTTCTACATCATGCAAGAATATACAGACGCCAATGCATACAGAACGAGATCAGAACTAGTCTCAAAGGCGATGAAAGCTGCTGATCAGCCAGGCATACCTAAGCATGATCCCATCGACAGCTGCCACCAATGCGCTCTCAGTTACTGGGGTCAAGGCACATGAAGTCTTTGAAGAATTGGGTACCGTCCACGAGACTGGCGGCGACGATATAGCCATTTCCATCCGGCTAATGAAGGGCCTGAATATAAGGAGAGGATAGAAGATACAGGATCTTCTCTAACCAAGACGCAAAAGTCGAAACCACCGCCCGAACCCAACCCAACCCCCGGCGCCCGCCAGTGAAGCCATATTTTAAAAGATAAGAAATTCTCACGAGCTCTGGCCTGGGTAGAAGATTGTTATAGTTTCCGGGTTTGTCCTTTTCTTAGACATCATCAGCGAAAGAACTGGGCGGCGCAGCAAGAAGGATCCCAATCTCAGGTTCCGCCTTGCTGAGTACAACGGCACAATCAATCTTGAGGAACGATCTCGGATCCAATACACTTTTAATCTATCAACTGGTGGGCCAGAAGTTCTTCTACTCAGTGCAGGAGTTGGGGGTTCGCATATGGTTATCGCGGAGCCACCTTGGACACCTGGTAAAATTGACCAGGTCATCGGGCGGACCTATCGGCTCCCTCAAGACAAACAAGTCCATATATGGCACATGAAAGCACACCCGTCAGAGATCGACCAATTCGTTTTAGATAGACAGGCACAAAAGACCCATTTTATAAGACACCTTCTCTCTGCCGTTACAGGAGAAGCAGATATAAAGGCCTCTGATGAGGCAGTGGACATCAATGAAAAGGCATTGCCTACTCACATGACCCACCAGTGGGCGAAGAGGAGGGCCAAAGATGTGGCGGGAAATGAGCGTATCAACAAGTCGTTGGTGGAATGGAGCTTTAGAGTCGAATTAGATGAGCTTTAGGATGGCTTTAGGATTGCTTTAGGATTACTTTATGATTTATTTACTCCGCTTTGCCTAAACTTATGCCTCTATTCTAATATCTTTATCAACTTTACCTAATTCTTTATACAGTTCAGATGAAAGTGATTGGAAATAAGAGAACGGGCTGGGCGTGACTGTTGAAGAATTTCATATTCAATCAATATTGGCTTTGCAGCTTCATTACATCTTACTGTATCTCTAAATATCTACTACAACCGACAACTCATCCCTATTGTGGCCCTAGGGGCGGTTGGTTGAAGTCAAACGGCGCCATCACGCCTTGTTCAGAACCTTGAAGCTGCATACTCAAGAATTCGTCCGTCACAAGTGTACCTAACTCTTCTCCCCACTGAGCCATGAGCTCAGCTGTGACATTGTGACCCAACTCTAGGCCGTTCATGAGATCTGGCCCAATGAGAGGATCTTCCGGGGGCATCACAACCTGTGCATTTCGTGCCCGTACGACATAATCTTTGATCTCACCCATGCATGGCCAAGTGTGCTGTACTTCCTCCATTGCATCAATGACGGTCGAGAGTGACCGTGCAATGTCTGAGTCTTCCCACGAGGCTCCCTGGAAGAACCTCTTCATCATAATGGTGCCAGCTGCCGTGGATAGAGTCTGAACAAAGTCCAGTGGCAACGAGCGGAATCGATAGTGTCGCGAATATGTTCTCATCAAACGCAGGATAGCCTGCAGCGACTCGTAGCAGATCTCCACGTCTTCGCTTTCAGCAATGCCTTGTTTCTCGTACATATGCGAAGGTGGCCGGTGAAGGATAATCATGATTGTATGGAATAGCATGCTTCAACTTGTTAGTGTATAAAGATGACGCGGCTTAGGGGGCAACTCACTGCATACGAAGCACAGAGGGTTGCACCACTCCTACAGTCCATTGGTTCCAGTGCAGAGTACCGGGGAGACTTGATAGCCACTTTGTGAGCGACACGTGTATTTGTCGTGACCTGGCTGCAGCTACGGTGGCGTCGACGTTACCTCGACGATTTTCGAAGAGATCGGTGATCATGAGATGGGCGATCTTGCAGAGCTCTGCTTGGTAGATGAAGGACCCAACAAGTGCAACGCCGTCTTCGAATTCTGTTGCGGAAGCACCTTTACAGATGTACGTGTCCAGCAAACCCTCCCAGTCTGGAGGGTACTGCAATCTGATAGTGTTGCGGACGTCTGATTCGCTGGGGTGCAGAGCTGGCGGTCTTCCAAAGTAGAGACTCAGTTGCTTGTCGGCAATGAAGATAGCCCAGTAGACTCGTCTAAGAATCTCCGTGTCACGGTTTGAAGTTCCTTCTGTCGAAGCGACCCAGTTGTTTGGGTCAAGGTGAAGACCCATCTCATGGGCAAGTCGGAAGGCCATGCCAGCAAAAAGCCAGCCCTTTGACGTGTGACCTACACCAATTTCACGGTAACCCAGCAAGGCCAAAGCCTGCAAGGTGGTGAGTTCTGGACTGTCGAGAGCTGCGTAGATCAGTTGCTGGGCCTGGTGGGCAAAGATATCGGATACTGAGCGAGAGTCATCGAGCTGCATGGCCCCAAGCGAGCAGATAGCAAAGAGCAGGGCATCTGAATAGTATCTTCCCGAGCCAACATCATAGTCTCGTAAGAAGTACTCTCTGTAGATGAGCATATGGAACTGATATTGATACTTGAAATAGGCTGCCATGCATGTCTGGGAAGTTTCATCGTGAGGTGCGTAGACAAAGCTCGGGTCTCTCGGGCTACTGGAAGCGCTCACTTCCGGTATGTTCATCATGAGCGGTGTGGAATTGGATTCGAGGTGAGTGGTCATCTCATCCGGGGATAATGAGACCTCTTGTGAGAGATGGATGTGAAAGGCGCTGGTGCCGCCAAAGAACTGAGTGGCATGGCTCGATCGAGGACGTCTCAGCTGTCCAGAACGGACCTGAGCAGCTACAACTTTGGGGTCAGTATTTGACTTGGCATGGTCAGTCTGCGACTTCTGTGTAATGTCGAGTGAGGCTGGTGGTGAGAGGGCGATCTCGGACAGCATCTCATCTCTTTCAGCGCTATCAGCAACGGCGAGCTTGCGAAGCAGCAGCTCAAGGGATGCCACTTGACCCTCCAGAGCTTGAACATAGCCTTTAGATATTGGCCTGGTTGGTCCTAGAGTTGGTGATAGTTCATGATTCTGGCCAGGTAGAGTCATACCGTTGCTTCTCTCCGCTACCGCTGAGGATACATTCCGTGCCAGCCTTGATACACCGCGAGCACGGTCGTTTTCGATCACATTTTATCTTGTTGAAGAGTTAGTTTGAGGTCGATATAGAGCTAAAGACATGTACATCGTACCTTGCGGCGACGGCATCGTTCACAACTATAGAAATCATTTGGGTCAGCGCATGAAAGTGGCGTGGGCTCAGATGAGGGGATTACTCACGATATCTTGATGGACTCGCCCATTGGCGTTTCCTCCATGGTGGGGGAGGTGTAGAGGAGAAGAGGCTTGAATATGGGGTTTACGAGCGTTGATCGCTATTTTTTGATTTGAGACAATTAATAGTCGTATCATGGATCGTTGAGTGGTAGAAACGGTTCGTTTAGACGCCAAGGGTGAATCGGTGGCTACTACTGGCTGTTTTTAGTGGCTTGTCACTTGACCTCAGCATTCAACATTCCTATATATCTACCTAATCACTATGTGTTGCTCATACAATTCTCGAGCACAACGGGAAACATGGACAGATCAAGCGCGATAACTATCCTCCAGAGATGAATGATTCTGGTAGATTTCTACTTGATTTGTAGACGGCGTGATTCCACTTGCTCGACGTCCCGGGTAGCTCCAGATGATCTGATATATGGATGACAATTGCCTTGGAGAGTAAGTAAGGATGGATGGCTACAATCGAAAGTGTCCAAGACAGGCGTTGGTATTGAGCGAAAGGTCTTGTTACATGTAATGGTCATACTTTTACTTTTTTGATGCGTCGGCTGTTCAGCCAGTTGAGGAGAACTCCTTGTGGATGGGAGCATGTCAGTTCATGGTTAGTGGAAACCATCTTTTGAGCTAGCAAAGGGCAAAATGGTGAGCATCCTTGTCTCTCGGGTGTAGCCTTGTAGATTCAAAACCATGTGCCTGCAGGTTGGCGATGAGAAGTCTACCATTCTGTTGTAGGCGGCTATCATGTCGACAGTAATGTTGTCACGTTCTGAATCTCTCAGTCTATCTAAGCATCTATCGAGGACTACTGAGCCAACCACCCGTCGAACTCATTGACACCTGAAACACTTGGGTATGCACTGCAATAATCAATTCCCAACCGACAAGATAATGAACCCAAAAGATAAGACCGCTGTTCTGCAAAGAAGCAACCAACATGAATATGCTTAATACAGAAATCTCCGAAAGGCGCAGGACGATGATGACAGGGGAATATGCGGCCAACGGCCAGGGAGACGGGCTTACTGAATGACAGGGATCTATTGAGTGACATTCCGTACTGAATATTCATAGTAAGAAGAAGAAAAAGAAGGGCTGAAAGAGATGGCGAGTCTAGGCATTGGAAGCAGGGGTAAACATGCTGGCTTAGACCCGGAGTCGGCGGCAACGAGATGTCTCCGGTCTTGCTATCATGAGTTGTGTATTTGCCAGTGACATTCATATTCTGTATCATGATGCATCTGCTATTCTCGTGATGAACTCAAGTAGAGACTAGCGAGCGGGTGTACCTAACCTGAATGCACATCAGTAAAACCCGCCTCTGTTCGTCTCTGATTTCTGAGACATTCCTTTGACCTGTATGTACTTTGCTGACCTAGGTAGTTCAGGGATACCCCCAAAGTGCCAAGAACTGTAGAGCCTAGCCTAGCACCTGTGTCTATCGCCCACGCCGCATACTGGAACGACTTGGCTGATTTGAATGCCTGAAAGCCTCTTCCGCATGATGGGAAATTGTGGAATTGGGTCAAGTCTCGACCTCGGACCCGCTACGATATGGGCTATGCTTTGATATCGGCCGAGGACAAGGATATCGTGATTTAGCCTGGGTTCCTACAGTAGCGCTGAGATTCGGCCAATGATGGCTGCCACGTTTTTCTTGTCCGTAGCCTGTATCTTTATAATAACATCACCGACTGCATAAAGGTTGATTCATTCTTACCTTACTCTGTACCTTACAGGAGGTGCCCTCGCTTAGAT
>JAAQRH010000741.1:0-19600 GCA_013186785.1 Fusarium pseudonygamai
AACGTGCTCTCCAGTCTCATGCTGAGCAGCAAGCTTCTCGTCAATAGCCTCAGCCCTACGAGCGAGATCAGCCTGCAGGTTTGCAGTATACTCGCTCTTGTCGACGAAGGGAATGAACCAGGGAGCGTTGGTGAAGAGATAGTTCATCTCCTCAAGAGGAAGCTGCTTGGTCTCGGGAACGAAAGCCCAGACACAGAGGGCATTGGTGAAGTTGCAGATGACGAATAGAAGGTAATACCTCCAGCCAACAGCACCCATCGCAATGCCAGTGACTTGACCGATCATGGTGTTGAAGGCGAATGAGGTCATGGTAGCAAGAGAAACACCCTTGGCTCGGGTGCGGGTATCGAAGATCTCTGCGGGGATGATCCAGGAGAGAGGTCCGCAAGTAGCTGAGAAAGAGAAGTTGTAGGCCCAAGTAACGATGATGAATCCCCAACCTTGAGCAGCGCTACCAGAACCGGGAGGATAGACAACGAGCATGATGGTGGCGATGATGAAGGTAAGCATGTTGAACAGGTTACCCCAGATAAGAGTCCATCGGCGACCGAATCGATCAATGAAGGCAATGCAGAGAGCCTGAGCGATCAGAGCAATGATGGAGTTAATAGCCTGATACTTCAGCGCATCTCCAGGCCCGATTCCAGCTTGTCCATAGATAGTAACAGAGTAGTACTGAATGGCAGACACACCGGTCATCTGAATCGACGCCTGGAGACCACAAGCGATCAAAAGACGACGGAAGCAAGAAACATCCCTGAAAAGCTCGAGATACGACTTGGCACCGTTGGCGTGCTCGTCGGCAATGCTTTCCTGAATCTGCTCGATCTCCGCACGCACCCAGGGATCGTCCTCGTTGCCGTTGGAGTGGAGGCGAGCCAGGGTCTTGAGCGCGTCGTCCTGCTTACCCTGGTCCATGAGCCAGCGGGGAGACTCGGGGAAGACAAAGATGAGAGCACCGAGGATGACAGCGGGGATGATCTGGATGCCGAGGGGGATTCGCCACTGTCGGTTGTCGCTGAAGTTGGTGAATGTGCCCCAGCCGGTCCACGAGGCGATAAGAGCTCCGATTCCCAGCATGAATTGCTGGAGAGCTGTGACTCGGCCTCGGATGGAAGGGTGTGCGATCTCAGCTTGATATAGAGGGATGATCATGGTCAAGAAACCGACGCCGAGACCTGCGAGGAAGCGGCCAGCCATGAGGTATGAGATCTTGGGGGCTCCAGTCTGGAGAGCACCTCCGAGAGTGAAGATTATAGAACCAATGGTGATAGTCCATCGTCGACCGGTGTATTCGGTTGTAGGGCCAGCGAACATGGCACCAAAGAAGGCACCGGCGGTGAAGAGCGCAACTACCGCACCACTGCAAGAGTCAGCGTCTAAACGGTGCCAATGCGGAGATTGTGAACTTACGTATCGGCAGCTGTGTCGCTGGTGTTGAACTCCCGGTGATAAGACGGCGAGGCAATGACCTGGGCGATAACACCCAAATCATAGCCAAAGAGCAGCGATCCAAAGGACGCAAACACTCCGACGAGGAACTGGTAAACCTTGGGCTTCATGATGACTGCTTGAACGATATGCAGAGCGATGGGTATGAAGTGATCGGCAGAAGGGGGATTTCAACAGCTTTTAATACTTTTCATCAACGACCCAGAAGCTTGGAGCTACAGAGTTGCATCGCCCTTCTCGCGCTCCAATAGCTGATGGTCCCAGCGATAGCAACCCCAGAACTCAATGCATCTAGCGTGAAAAGCTCCCCATGGGGAGAATGGGGGTACTGCAAACGACCCTCGCGAAGAAAAAAAACACGAAACAGTCCCGAAGACACGCTAAGGGGGGAACCTATTAACAGCGCGTGACATTCGCATAGAAGCGCTTCTTCGTGATTGGAGCGCAAAAGAGCATTCTTAAGCTAGATGTTAATGGTGAGAGAGGAATGCCAAGCTAATGAGGAGAAAGGGCAACGCGCGTATTCTTAGCATGGGTTAAGGCCGGGTTATTTGCCGGATTCGTGGCTGTGGGGTTTCAGCTGACATGCTTGGGGGGGCGCTACGCTGTTTCTATCGTCATGTCCGGGGGAGGAGTCGATGCGGAATCGTGCCGAGCCTGGGAACATGGGAGAAGGGCTGGTGTGATGCATCCGAGGTACGAGCATGTGGATGACTTTGCATGAAAGGGAGACGGGATGAAATTTCATGCTCTGAAGTTCGTGATGGGGAGAGATCGGGGAATGTCAGGTTGCTTGGCTACATGCCAAGATGGTCTTGGGTGAAGTTATAAAATGTGGTGTGAATATTCGTATTAGTACTCTGATCAAGGGAATTAAAGTTATATATGCTTATTGCTTAAAGACTGGGCCCAATGGGGATGCAGATCAGATCCAGAGAGCAATTCTTGTTCTGTGTCGCGTGGCTTTAGTAGGCTTACGAAAAAATGCTCGCAAAGCTGCATTGCCAGTGCCGATCTCGATCACTGACAGTTTTAGATGATTTAGATATCATTTTGATTGCTGGAATGATTTGCAACCGATAATCCTCACTAAAGATTGATCTGTCGCGTGGAATTCCGTCACATTCAGCCCAATTAATTCCTCAGTGTTCTCATACAGGGTAGGCAATCCTCTGCAACGCACTCCGTCCATCCGGGCATATCGCAGCATGACACGTTATTCCCGACCAGTACGCGCCACCGGCTCGCATTCATGCATCCAGTCTAGAAGGGCTTGATTGGCCAGGGCAGCCTCGCGATGGCTTATCGATAAAGAGACACGAGGGGATCTTGACATGGATGAGAATGGAAATTCTTCCCAACGACAAGTGACTTTGCAATTCTTGCATACTTCTGCATGTGCCTCCAGCAACTGACCACCTTATCTTTTAGCGAGGGAAGAGCCGTGAGCAGTTTTGACAGGTCGAAATGAACCGGCGGCATGGAAGGTATGGTTCTGTACTAAGCGCGCGCCTAGCTGCAGCGACAAATCCTTCCAATCAGCATGGCGGAAATCGTGTCATATCATAAGTTCTAAAACTGGAGTTAAGATAACATATAACAGAATCACCCACTATGACCCCTCTCGTTTTTATATAAAAATCTCTGAATTTCTTCTTATTATTATTATGAGTCTTTGCAAAAGCTGTCAAGAAGCCTCGCCCGACTTCCCATCCTCAGAAGGGGTTGGCAATGCTCCTATAGTTCATAATGGACCATCACCGAAGCACGGCACGTGGGGAAAGAAAAAAGACCCCAAACAGCCATCGAAAGCACAATGGTTCATGAAAGGGCGTTTCTCACTGCACTCGTCTTGGGACACGTTTGTGGCGTCCTTGGAAGCGGATTGTCCTCTCTGTTGGAGCTGCTGGCGGGCAATTCGATCATCGCCAATCGCGTCTCCCAGCGATGAAAGAGTAGCCGGCTTTCAAGCGACGATAACTTATGCCCATTTCGATATCGAAGACGACTTCTTCAACATCTGGGTCTGCCTGGAGGGTACTGGACTGAAGGCGACGAGGCTTCGGCTGAATATCACAAAGACATCAAGAGAACTCTTTGAAGGTGAGTGATAAAGTCATCACAGGTATCAGTGGAGAGTCGACTAAAGCAACACAGAGACAGAAAGCAAGAACCCCATTCCAGCCCAACATACTGCTCAATCAGCCGCTGAGGTAGCGAATCGGTGGATTGGAGTCTGCGACAAGAACCACCCTTCATGCCTGGGTCGAGCGACACCGCCTTCAGATGCAAAAATGCCCACAAGGTTGCTTGATCTTGGCACCGGCGATTCGACAACGTGGCGCATAATCGAGACTCAGCAAGAACGACTGCCTTACGTTACGCTCTCGCATCGATGGACTGAGAACACCCCGACGCTCCTGCAAAAGAACTACGACGCGTACTGCGACTCTCAGTCGGATAGCATCTTGCCACCAAACTACAGAGATATGCTAGATATATGCCGCGCCCTCCCTATCCGGTATATCTGGATCGACTCCCTCTGCATTATTCAAGATGACAACGGTGCCGATTTCCGTCATGAAGCTCCCATCATGCTCGATGTGTATCGCTATGCTTTCCTGACTTTGATGATACTATGGGAATTCTCCGATTCAACTGTCTTTCGCAACTGCCGACCCAGCACCATAGCTCGACCTCGCCCACAGTCGTATAAGCGCCCTGCATTGACAGAAAACGGCCCAGATTCCCTGTTCACCTACTTGAAGAGTCTTGTGGTATCCCAAGGAGACTCGCGAAGTCAAGACTATATGTCCAGTGCGAATAACTACGCGTTTGTCAGGGTAGAGAACACAGGGAGCTACAATTTTGATGTTAACAACGCACCTATCAACAAAAGGGCATGGGTTGTGCAAGAGCGATGTCTGTCACGACGAATTCTCTGCCTCGGAAACGAGGAGTTGTATTGGGAGTGCGAGGGCGACTCGTCGGGACCGTTCATCGCAAGTGAGGCCTCTCCTTTAGGTGTCCCGCACATATCACGTCAGCATGGCTTAGACAGTCTTACAGGCAATGATGGTGGCGAGTATTGGAACTTACTTGTTGAGCAGTATTCCGCTTGCCATCTGACATTCGAGGAAGACAGACTTGTTGCATTTTCTGGAATCGCGAGGGCTGTTGCGGAGTCGACTGGTGATACTTATCTTGCTGGTGTCTGGCTTGAGACATGGATGCAGGATCTCCTCTGGATGCCGGATATAGCAAGGGAACAACCTGCTCGAGTGAAGCCCACCACAATGGGTACGCAGAGTATGGTACTGCCTTCGTGGTCCTGGATGAGCTTCTCAGCATCGATTATTCCTGGCCTATTGGTAGCCAATGGTGAGGGACCGAGAATTTCCCCGACAGAACCGAATTCATACAAATCCGACAGATTTGATTGCCTGGCTCTATTGAGTCAGAGGTCTATTACACCGCCAGAGACTGATCCTTATGTTTCGTTCCACCGAGCCATTCTCCGAGTCAGATGCCTCCTCATTCCTGTGGAACTTACAGGGGTTGCGGATATCCACAAGTTGGCATCATTCTTCCGGATCACTCAAAACATTGAGTCCAACACAGCAGGCTTAGATTACTTGAGCCTTATACCATGTAGAGAGAGAGAAGATGGCTATGCTGTGTTCACTTTGTCATTCAGCAAACCATTGAACGAAGCCTGTCGCTACTTCTTTATCCCACTATTTCTTCGCAAAGATAAGTATCAAGAAGTGATCAAGTTCGGCCCCAACGACACTGAGGGCCATGGAATCATTGTTGAAGAGACAGTCTCAGACAGTGAACGGCAGTTCGTCAGAGTTGGGAGGTGGCAAGAAGATAATAGCTTGCCCTCTCAACTTGGTCCCTTGATCAGTAACACCATCTTACGACAAGGAATTGGTGAGACGGTCAATAGCAATACCGAAGATATTACGGAGCTTGAACGAGTTTTTGACTCTAAGATGCACGAATATGCTGTGCGGCATGCGTCCTCAATGATCAACTTTCCCAGGAATTGCATAAGTCAGCTGGAACAAGACGGAGTGCATGATGAAGAGCAGAATGGCATTGGCGCAGACGAAAACGGGTGGCTAGGTGAGAACTTGAGAGGAGAGTTGCAGGAGGAGAAGAAACAGATGATGATTGACTCTGTTAAATGCTCAGACTTACCTCACTTTTCGAGTGCTGAGTGGACTTCTGTCTCTCTAGTGTAGTAAGTAGTCTATACACAGTCAGGAGTCGTGCTATATCTTATGATCAATAACGCAAGTCCAACAAATAACATGGGTGCCAAGAAACTCCACGTCGCGTAAGTCATCCCTGTCATGATACAAACAACTCTCTAACTTGTCGCTTTATAGTAACTTGAGCTGGGATACTACAGAGGATGATCTTCTGGATGCGTTCAGTGAGCGTTATGAGGTTGAAAAGGCGGTCAGTTCACCAAGGCTTTCCGAGCAGGCATAAGCTAACTGTTTGGTTAGATAGTTATGCGCGACGCCACTACCGGCCGAAGCAGAAGATACGGATTCGTGTTTTTCGATAGCCCAGAAGGCGCCGCGATCACGAAGAAGTACTTGGACAACACTGAGTGAGTTCAACTATACCTAGAGAATAGATGGTTGGCTGATAAAACGGAAAACTAGAATTAACGGTCGTAGAATCAAAGTGACCTTTGCACCAGAGCGACAAGGGGGTGGAAGGAGAAATGAATGGTAATTTTGAGTAGGCTATTCACGACTTGATGGGTTTATATAGTCATGACAGTTATTTATATTGCAAATCTATAAAGAAGAGTCAAAATAGTGTTAGTGATGCTAGTTTAGAAACTACACCTTCTCAAGCTATATTGAAATATCTCGGGAGGTAGGGAATTGAGTTTACAGTAAGATAAAAGACTTGTCAGAGATCGTATTAGGATGACAACCAGTTAACAACCGTTGCGGATTGAATGACATCCCAGCCACAGCTTAATCTCAACCCATACAAGAACTCAGAATCTCATTGCTATAGTTAGAGTAAGCCCTGATAGTAGGAGATTTACAGCAGTCCTCAGCTGGGCTGAGATACGGGCGGGATGCGCAGTGAGACCACTAAGCTAACCAGAGATGGACTCCTGCGACCATATATTATTGGCTACGCTACGCACCACGATCAGACTCACAGAATTAACTTGAGAGACAGCGTGCTGTGGTATACCTGATGACGTGAAATGTCATTTTTCCTGGAATGCTGTGACGCCAGGGAATAAAGGAAGAGGTATTGCTGTGAGTATTCCGTGTACATAAAACAAGAAATTGAGTCCCAATTCCTTTCGACCTTGTAACCAGGAACTATAGGAACAACAAGTTATCGTCCTCGATACGAGTTAAAATGTATTCCAAACTCTATGTCAGGTAGGATCCCCAGCTGTATTCATAGGATCATGGCCTTACAGAGAGCTAACATTGACTAGAAACCTTGCCGGTAGTACAACTGATAAGAGCCTTCGAAAGCCATTCGCAGATTAGGGCCAAGTCTTGGACTTCGTAAGATCACCCCTGCCCTTGAAATGAGGATATTAATTCACTGAGTAGATTTGTAATGCGGGACCGTGAATCTAGTAACTCTCGAGGCTTCGGGTATGTTACCCTACGCCATCCAATGGAAGTTAGCGCTGCGATCAGCGCCTTGAATGATCAGGAGTAAGTTTTCAGAGTGGGATTCTCGGAAAGTGATGATCTGACAGCGTAGCAACTTAGTCTTGATGGAAACCATATCACTGTCAACTTGGCCAATGCCCGTGCGACCAGTGGCAGTGGTGGTGGATTTGCCGGTGGACAAGGCGGTTATGGCTGGTGATACTAACAAAGGAGGAGGATACGGCAATAGTGATTATTATCAAGGAAGATATGGTGGAGGATCTTAAAGCCGTCGATATGCGGCATAGATAAATGACTGGATCTATAAGTGGCTACTACCGTCCTTGGAGAAGCCCCTGCAATGCTTCTTCAGTGTCATACGCCTTCAACAGCTCAGTCTTAAGCTTTTCAATCTCGTCCTTATTATCCCTTCTCACGCCATCCAACATGCTCTTCGCGGGGCCGATAAGATGAGCGTCGCTGAGCTCCATGACAACAGCCATAAGCACCAAGCTATCTCCCATCTTCGCCAGCTTTCCATCCGCGTCAAGGCCATTCATAATCTTCAGCAGCCTCTCAAAGTCCGCGTCGCCTGGTTCAAGGATTACTCGCAAGATAGCGCCTCCGTCCCCATTGACCAGGTACTTGTGAAAGAGGTTTGGTGTAATAGTCTGAGGTTTGCCCACTTCTAGTGGCTGAGCGGAAGCTTCTAGGGCGTCCAGGTCGGGATCAGTGCTCTTGTAGACAGATATAGACCCCTCGATGAGGTCGAATGTTTCTGAGAAGCGTGTATGAAAGTGAGGCGGAACTGTAGTGCCAGGCGTCATGGTTTCGATGAAGATGGTACGCTTGCCATCGTTGAGGGTTGTCGACTCCTCGAGCCGAAAGCGGCGTTGATCCCAGCGACGTTCTGATGACATAATGATAAATAGGAGTAGTTACAATAAGAGTAAGAGCAATTATCAGAGTTTTCACAAACAATCCACTCAGCCCATATCTTATGTTTAAATACTCGGCTTTGCTGCGCAATGCTGACAGCTTATTCAGCGGCTCATCAGCTACTGACCCCGCCGCGTTACGTGTTTGGGATTAGTGATTATGAAGGATCCAGATCTGCGCCTTGAGATATCTTATCTAGGCGCAATTACCGGTTAGATAGCTTAAATAGAATTGCTCTGAGAGGCCCGAGTTTCCTTAGGAATGGAGAATGCTGCCGTTGCTTTCGAAGCGAAGCAATTCAGAAACTCAGCTTTCACGTAATAATTCGGAACAGGGCTAATTGAGATCTTCTGTTTTATGGAACTGCTCGTGAATGGAGTCTTATTAGCTACAAGAAAGTGGAACTTGAGCTCCAATCAGATGTATTGAAAGTTATCGCGCGCCTTACTTCGACCGCCTTTGTTATCAGGCCTTGAGACACTTTCAACCACAGACCTCACTTGCAATTGAGATATATACCTTCAGCAGTACAAGGTATGCATGCGCTGTCATTCCTCATCCTCGCGACTTTCTATGGGGTCGTGCGTGCCATCCTTACCAACCTTGGCGCGACCGTGACCGTCAATGGGGTCTATTACTTCGTCCACCCTGAGCCGGTGGCAGTTCTCCCGTTGTCTTCCAGTCACAACCATGGCCATGCCAACTTTATCCCGGTCACGATATTTGAGGCAAAGGAGAATCAATTCGATGAGTCTACTCTCAACAACACCGTGAAGGCATGGCTAGCCAAGGACGATGTTTTCAACGAGGGTTTCTTGGAAGGTGCGTTATTATTCCTCTTTCACGTGGAAACATGGGCTCACGCAGCTTGCAGCAATCTACGTGAAGAAAGACTTGTCAGATGTTCCCGGTCTATTGAAGTACCAATATCAGGGCAACACGTCATCACTGTGGGAAGAAATCGATCACTCCTTCGACGTTCCCAACGGTCCTTACATCTTGAATCCTTCAACTGGATCTCTACATACGCCGTACCGCCTTTATCTCGATACTCAAGGTGCCTTCACCCAGGGCGTCACACCCCTCTCGAGCGGATCTTTCGCTCCACTCCCCGCCGCCCTACCTGACTCCTCATCCATAACAATCGGTGTCCCCTCAAGAATTTACTACACTCTATGTGAGAAATACCCGCTTGCCGGTGTGCGTATCGGCGTGAAAGATATCTATGACGTCCAAGGTCTCAAGACTGGAGCTGGAAGCCGCGCCTACTATGATCTCTACCCCGAAGCCAATGGCACTGCACCCGCAGTACAGCATCTACTAGATGCCGGAGCCATCATGGTCGGCAAAATGAAGACCACTCAATTCGCTGCACCCGAGAATGCCAGAGATGCCATCGACTACCAAGCTCCGTTCAATCCTAGAGGCGACGGTTATCAAGAAGTTGGATCATCCTCGTCGGGAGCGGGGGCAGGTGTGGCCTCCTACCATTGGTTGGATCTGGCTCTGGGGTCTGATACGGGAGGGTCGATTCGGGTACCAGCCGAGGATAACGGAATTTTCGGAAACCGCCCGACGCATGGTTTGGTGGACTTATCGCGTGTTATACCGCTGGGACCTGAGTTTGATACAGCTGGGTTTCTGGCTCGCGATACAGAGATCTGGGCGACTGCTTGCAGGGTTATGTACTCGAATCTCACAACAGGTTATACGCGGTATCCGAAACGGGTTCTCACGTATGGTCTCCCATCGCTAAAGGACGCCGATCTTTCAGACTCAGACCGCGTTATCGCTCAGTTTGTCGATAGGCTAGTCGAGTTTCTCTCAGCCGACCTCTCAACTTTTAATCACACAGAAGAGTGGACTCGCAGTCACCCTGTAGGTACCCCAAGTGACTTGCAGGAGTTTGTCGGTTCAACATGGGCAGTGATTTCAGCCAAACAGCAGACTCGTCTTGTTCGGGATCGTTTCTTCAAGGACTATGCAGCTGCGCACGATGGACGTGCACCGTTTGTTAATCCTTCCACTAACGGTAGTTGGAGCTGGTCCGACACTCTGCCTCCGCTGCTTGACGAAGCCATCGCAAACAAGACCATTTTCAAGACTTGGTGGGATGAGGTCATGTTACCTAAGAACTCTGAAACATGTTCCGAAAGTCTTATGCTTTATATATTTAAAGATGCTACGCCGGAATACAGGAGTGATTATAGTAGCGCGATGGGTTCTGGCGATTTGATTGGTGTTCTGCTTGGCCTGGATACAGGCTTTATCTCGCCAATGGTTGGGAATCCGGACTTTTCAATTCCAATTGGCCAATTCAAGTACGATAGCAGTATTACCAGACATGAGGAGTACCTGTCGGTTTCTATCAGGATTATGGCAGCAGAAGGGTGTGACGGTATGTTGTTGGATCTTATTAACGATCTGGTCAAGGCTGGGATATTGCTACAAGTCCAGCCCGGCAATAGTCTTTAAGTTAGTTAGTCTATTTAAGGGGTCATAGTAGTTATAATAGTTATATCAGCTCTTAAATTAAACTATGTTGTACCGCTATGTACTCTGTATACTTAATGAAGTTTAACTTTAATGAGGGAGCGGGATGTCCAGGGTAAGCAAGATATAAAAGAAGCGGACATACAACCAATTACATCTGCCAAAAGTCTCCGCCCCGCCCCGCGGCGTGGATTCAATTGCCAGGTTTTCCGCTTGGCAAAAGCAGCTCGGGAGAGAACCTTGATGGCCGCACCTGTCGCCAAAAAAACCAACCAGCAAACGCAAACGCACAACACGCGCTACTATACTATATATAATCTGCTCCCTAGTCTAGCACCGCAGGCATGAACCCTCAAAGTATAAGTGACAAGACCCAGCACCGCGCCTGCGATCCCTGCCGTCAGTCTCTTTCTCTCTTCCCCTCTTTGTGCTGCCATCATCAGCTGATGAAATGACGTATAGGCAAGCGAAAAGTCCGATGTTCTCGCCACACTCCTTTATGCGAACGATGTTCTCACTTTGCTTTGACGTGCGAGTACTCTCCTATGAGGACTATAGGGAGGCCGAGGAGGGGACAGCCGCTGGGGTATAGAGGGAGTGGCGTGGTGGGCATGACTGCGTCGCCGGAGGTTATGGATACGGGGAACTTTATGGATCAGTTTCTTGATGATTTGGGGACCCCATTGCCGTCTTTTGATATGGGATTTTCGGCGGAGCAGGATAATGCGCAGGGACAGGAAGGGCTGCCGTCGGATTTATTCGATGGGACGGCGATGCGGCAGGACCAGAACGGGGTGTACCCAGGAACCACGGAGAAGCCGATGGACATGACGCCGACGTCTCAGAATACCGAGACTATAGCGACACCAGGGACCTCTTCTCAGAAATGCTCCTGCATTGAGTTGGTCAATCAGCATTTCTCCGACATCGAGAGCTCTCTCGAGACCTTCCAGACCCTCAAAGTCTTGAAGCAGTCTCTCGCCTCGGCAAGGACGATCCTTGAGTGCACAGTCTGCTTCCAATCCATCAAGAGCCCACGTACATCGCGAAACGTTTATCTCTTGGGCTCTCTTCTATCCAGCATTGGCTCTTCATACGGGGACTTCTTCTACGTACAGAAGCAACGAACCGAGTCGTCGGTTGGTACACCAATCCGCCTTGTCGTAGGACAACAACCCGATGCTCGGGACATGGTAGAGCTTTCCCTCGAGGGACCAAGCTACATCGCGTTCCTGCAGGCAAGTCTGAAAGGGGAGTTGGATTGTCTTGTGAAACTGGGTGAAGGATTGGCAACGAGGCAAAGTCAACTTCATACAGAAGGTCACGAGAACTGCGAAACAGGGACGAGCTGTTCGAATACAGAGTCACTGCCGACGACGAAACATCCAACAGAGGTGTGTCCGAAGGAAGTTGACATGACGACTGCCTGTGCATGCTTCAGGACGGTCGATCAGGTAAAGGCCGCGATAGCAGAGGCGCAGCGGATCATCTCAGCGTGAGGATTACTACGATTATGATTTATGATTATCCGACAAGCTTTTAGCAATATACCCAATGCTTGTCTTTTGATAACTCTTCCAAGGCTTCAATGACGTTAATGTAGTCACCAGGTTATCCTCAGCATGTTGGACGAAATGACTGATTGGAGAAAAGTCACCGCGCCTCCTGTTTCACAGTCTAAAACGGTTTAGCGAGGAGAATCGCGGCGCGGAAACGGAGCGCGGAGACTTTAAGCGGTGGTGGAGCCATCCGCGGAACACGAAGAAACAGGTTCAGCCTGAGTTGCGACTCATGATGTTTTGAGTATTTAATGAAGATAAAAGTCTCTCCAGTTTGAGTTTTCTCTAGAATCACACCTTGCATTGTATTTTACTACTCCCTTATAACAACTCCATCTTTAACGAAACCATGGGTGCATCTTGTTGTGGATCCAAGGCTGATCGTGTTAGTGCTGGCTTGGAGGACCATGGCCATCAGCATGCTGTTCATGGAAGCGATTCTCCAACAATCGAGCACGATGGTTCTCATGACCATGAACATGGCCATGCTCATACTGACGGCGATCAACACGGCCACGAACATGGAGGATGCTGTGATGATCACTCCGATGCTTCTAGTATGACCTCACAAGCCTCAACTTGCTGCGGCAGCGAGGAACACTGCAGTGGTAGGTTCTCCCCCCCCCTAATTACTCCGCCTTTGAGCTTGCTCTAATAAATTTATCACTGTAGAGAAGTGCATCTATGCCATTGCCGCCCTCGAGTGTAAGAAAGCCTGTGACGACAATCCAGACCACGAAGGTACCTTACCTCCCCACACATCGTCACTGGATACCTAACAGGAACAGGCTCCCAAGACCAGCCCCACGAACACGACCATGGCCTTCACAAGACCGATACAGCCTGCGGCACCCATCTCGAAGCCGCTTTCAACCAATACAGCAGCTACCTCGAACATATCCGCTGCATCTGCCGAAGCGCCATCGAGCAGGGAATGACATCCCTCGAAACATGCTGCATGAGCACCCGAACGACCCCAAACAAGAAGCATCGAAGCAAACATGTAAAGAAGAAGGCTGCAACTGTTATCCCCGCTTTCAAACCCTCTGGGACAGGGAGCAAGAAGATCGACGTCGAGAACGCTGCAGATCTTGAGACTGTGGGCTTTCTTGTTAGTGGTATGGATTGTACCTCTTGTGCAGACAAGTTACTCCGGATCTTTGGCAGTATGACTGGTGTTTCTAATGCTCAGGTCAACTTCGTCATGGGCAAGGGAGAGTTCGACGTTGATGCATCTATCACCAATGCTGAAGAGGTCTTGAGCTTTGTGTCAGGTGCAAGTGGCTTCATGCTTAGCAAGATCATCGGCGGGAATTACTACCTCGATGTATTGGCTACGGCTGCACAAAGCAAGGAGCTTATCGAGAATCCACCCCAGGGTGTGACGGATGTTCAGTCGCTTGACAAGAAGACAGTCCGCCTCTCGTACGAACCCACTTCCATTGGAGCTCGAGACCTGCTGGAGTCTATTAAGGACAAGTGTAATGGCCTAGCTGAACCCCGTGGAGATCCCCAACTCGAAAACAGCCGCCGCCGTCTCTGGGATCAACTTACAAAGACCCTCCTCGCCGCTGCCCTCACTATCCCCGTCGCAGTAGTCTCATGGAGTGAGAACCTCGTCGACAAGAAGACTGAGGGGATTGTCTCTCTAATTCTCGGTACACTGGTTCAATGCATCGCCATCCCCGAGTTCTACCGCCCCGCTATTTCTGCTGTTTGGTACAGTCGAACAGTCGAGATGGATATGCTTGTCGTCATAAGCATCACCGCTGCTTACGTCTACTCTGTTGTTGCGTTTAGCTTCGAGATGGCGGGTAAACCTCTTGATGAAGGTCAATTCTTCGAGACTAGCACTATGCTCATCACACTCATCCTCGTTGGTCGTCTCATCGCTGCTTTTGCTCGTGTCCAAGCTGTTTCAGCTGTATCTCTTCGATCTAAGCAGAACAACATTGCTGTTTTGGTTGAGAAGGAAGGAGATCGTGAGATTGATGCTCGTCTTCTCCAGTACGGAGACATGTTCAAGGTTCTGCCTCACTCGAGAGTTCCTACTGATGGTGTTGTGCTATCTGGAAAGACTGAGGTTGATGAGTCGATGCTTACTGGGGAGACACTACCTATTGTTAAGCAAAAGGGCAGTGACTTGATTGCGGGTACTGTCAATGGAGATGGTACTGTCACTGTTCAGTTGACGCGTCTTCCTGGGAAGAACACTGTCACTGATATTGCCCAGCTCGTGGAAGAAGCCGCCAAGTCAAGACCTGAGATTCAAGACCTCGCTAACAAAGTAGCTGGTTGGTTTGTCCCGGTAATGGCTACTGTTGCTATCTTGGTTCTTGTCATATGGATTGCCTGCGGTATGGAGGTTCTCAACTACGATGCTGGAAAGAGTGTTGGTAATGCCATCACCTACGCAGTGGCTACTCTCGCAGTCGCATGCCCCTGCGCTCTTGGACTTGCTGTCCCAATGGTTCTTGTCGTCGCTGGTGGTATCGCAGCCCGAGGTGGTGTCATCATCAAATCTGCTGACACAACCGAGGGAGCACGCAAGACTACCGATGTTGTCTTTGACAAGACCGGTACGATCACTGAGGCTGAACTTGCAGTGACTGAGCAGGTGAATCTAAGCGGGGACATGGCAGACAATCTTGCGTTGGCAAAGGCTCTTGTATCCGGTGGTAAACATCCCGTCTCGGCTGCCGTTGAGAAGCATCTTGAAGGACAGTCCATCAAGGCCATGCCCGAGGTGGTCAATGTTCAAGTTGTTCCAGGTGCTGGAGTTGAGGCAGATTACCTAGACTCAAGTCTCAGAGCCGGGAATGCTCGATGGACTGGAGCTGACAAACTAGACGATGTGTCGCGCCTTCAGCACGGTGGTCTCACTACCCTTGTCGTGACTCGCGATTCCATCCCTCTTATCGTCTTTGGCCTCTCGGCTCAGATCCGCCAGGAAGCAGTTCGAGTTATTTCTGAGCTAAAGTCTCGCAACATCAACGTTCACCTTGTCTCTGGAGATCAGATTAAGGCTGTCCAAGCTGTGGCAGCATCTGTTGGTATCTCTCCCGAGAACGTGGTTGGTGAGCGAACTCCGCCTGAGAAGAGAGACTATGTCTCTTCGCTGATGGATCAGGGCAAACGTGTCCTCTTTTGTGGCGATGGCACGAATGACGCCATTGCCGTAGCGCAAGCCAATGTTGGCGCTCAGATGGGAGGTGGTTTGACCAGCAGCGATGTGACACAGGGTGCAGCAGATGTCGTGCTTCTGAACGGTCTTGAAGGCATTCCTTTCCTTCTAGACATCAGCAAAGTGTCATTTCAACGTATGTACTTCAACTTTGTATGGTCTGCTGTTTATAATATCCTGGCGATCACGATGGCCAGCGGCGCTTGGGTTGAGTTCAGAATTCCACCTCGGTATGCTGGTTTAGGAGAGATGGTCAGCGTGGTACCTGTTATTCTTGCTGCTAACTCCATGTTCTTTGCGCGATACTTTAAGCTCAAGGATTGATAATGGATTGTTTATGTTGATTAGGCGCTTAAAACACGAAATCCTTCCGTTACCTGTATTAGATTAAGCGCACCAACTGCCTTGAGTTAAGACTATATGGATCGTAAAGAACCCAACTTCATAGTAGCCAAAATCAAGAAATTAGTGATCTCAAACCTCTAGTTATCTTCTCCACAAGCGCTTGTCACCTTCGGTCAGCCTCTTTGAAACCTTGGCGTTCTTACCGTCAAATAGGGCAGCAATTTCTTCCAGCGTCAGACCAGATACAAGCAACTTCAATAACCAGAATAATAACATAGCCAAAGTAAAACCTCCAGTGAGTGGGGAGAGCGGACGCTTTTAAGGTGTCGAGACTTGGACCAGAAAAGCTATGGTCCGTTTGTTGGAAGTGTTGAACATGGAGAAAGAAAGGGGAACAAATCTGTTAGCCCGGCTGGAGCAGGTTCATCCTTTTCCAGCCACAATCTCTATTCATCGATAATTGCTCGTATCGCCATTCGCCACGCCATGGTCTCTGGAGAGCGGCATTGCAGCCAATCAGATGACTTAGATTCCGGGCTGCACGACACAGCAACATTCGGCTCATCTACCAATCAAAAGGGTCGTATTCCGGTCACCATGATATCATGGAGTGTCACGCGTGTTCTCTTCATTATTAAACAACTGCTGTTACCCTACTTTACCCCTCAGTCCTAGTCTTGCTTCCCCAGTTACATTTCGCAACCAACTCTATGTTAGACATCAAGTATACCAGCATAACATGGGCTCACTCAGCATCGACGTCCCTCACTTGAGGCGCAATGAGAATTCCAAGCAGCTCATCGTCAACGGACGTCCATTTCTCATGAGAGCAGGTGAACTTCAAAACTCTTCCTTGTCCTCGGTTGAATACATGGAACCAGTTTGGCAAAAGATGGTCGACACAAACATCAACACTCTGCTAGGCTCTGTGACCTGGGAGATTATAGAGCCTGAGGAAGATGTCTTCGACTTTTCTGTCCTGGACGAGATCATCATTGCGGCACGGAAGCATTCGATGCATCTTGTGTTGCTCTGGTTCGGTTCATTCAAAAACGGTAAGATCCCACTTCTGTGATGGTTTGCGGGCATTGATGTGGTTTAGGGCTTTCGACATATGTGCCATCATGGGTCAAGCAGAACCCGAAGCGATTCCCTCGAGCGAAACTGCGCAAAGCTGGCGGTCGTCTTGAAACCGCTGATGTCGTATCAATCTTTCACCCGGAATGTCGTACAGCTGACACCAAGGCCTTTGGTGCACTCACGCAACACCTACGCGAGTTTGACCAGTCTCACTCCACAGTCATCATGGTTCAGGTTGAGAACGAGAGTGGTCTGCTGGGCGATTCGCGTGATGGGTCTGAATTAGCTGAGCAAGCCTTTCGCCAACCTGTTCCTCGGTAGCTACTTGAGTTCCTCACTTCAAGCTGGGAAAGCCTTCACGAGGATATGAAGACGCAGAACCTGGTACACTTCGATCCCCTGCGTGAGGTTGAAGGTGGCGATTGGGAGACAGTTTTTGGATCAAGTCCACGTACCGACGAGCTGTTCATGGCGTATCACTACGCTCTCTACGTGAATCAAGTTGCAGGAGCTGGCAAAGCACAATATCCCATTCCGCACTATACCAATATGTGGATGAGCTACTCCGGGGATGATACCGACAACGACTTCCCTGTCGTCGTGGGTGGGGGCGGTATGCCCGGGGACTAACCCTCTGGCGGTGCAGTAAGCAACGTCATGGATATCTGGATGCAGTTCGCGCCCAACCTGGACTTTCTCGGTCCTGATATCTATCTCAACGATTACGATAGGTCCTGTGCAAAGTATAGGCATAGAAATCAGCCGCTCTTTGTTCCGGAACAGAGACGCGATGAGTATGGGGTTCGGCGTATATGGATTGCTTTTGGCTCCCATGCTGCGATCGGCACGGCTCCCTTTGGTGTTGATACGGTAGAACCAGCGGATAATCCCCTCACCAAGCATTACGCATTGCTCAAGTCAGTGTCAGCTATTATCCTTAAAGCACAGCGTCAACCTAACTCATCAGTCGGGTTCTGCTTTGACGAGATTCCTAGCTGTGCATCCAAAAGTATATCTGAGCCTATCAAGCGGACCTGGGCAGGTTTAGACATCACAACCGATCGATGCTTCGTCTTTGGAAAGGCAGGGCCAGGGTCAGACATGGTCATTCATCGAGGGAACGGCAAGTTCCTTCTGATCGGGTGGGGGTTCCACGTCAGCGCGAAGAGTTCGTCGCGGAATGCAACCTTTACCGGGATCCTCAAATTCGAGGAAAAGGCTGTCGACGACGAGGAGACTGGTAGGTTACGAACAGTTCGTGTTTTGAATGGGGGTGAGACTAGGAGTGGCAGCCTTGCCATGATGCCCAACGAGGATCCCGACTATGGCGGCTTTCCTATATCAGTCACTATCCCAGCTAGGACGATGATTGCCGAGGCAACTTTTTATTCTGTCTACGAGTAGCTTAGAAATACTTCTAGATTGCCCATATCATCAAATTACTTATCGATCAATCTGAGCTGTAGAACCTTAGTATCCCTATATTTATCTCTGCCACGTGGTTCTTCTCTCAAATCGCAGCACTTTCGTCAATACTATACATGTTTACGCCATCCAATCTCAAGGCCTCAATATCAAATGCAGTGTATCTGCCCTGACCATTGACCTCTTGAGCACGAGCTTCAAAGCTGTCCATGTCAAGATCCATGCCCGAGGTTACTGGTGCAAGTTCCTTCTCACCAAGAGGAAGCGAGTATTGTATCAAAAATCGCAGCATCCAGCCGTCAAGCGTATGTGTTCAGTAATCACTGGACAGTAAGCAGTAATTCTGAAAGGTGACAAGTCGATGCATCTATCGAGAATCAGTCCCAGGTACTTTCTCATAGTCGAATCACATACCATGGACTCGGTGTTTGGCCAGTAGCGTCGCAGTTCGAGGATCGCCTCAAAATTTGACTTGAGGGCATCCCGGACAGGTTGGATGTCCTCGTCCACACTGAACAAAAGCGTATGGAGTAAGACCGACGAGGACACCACTGCCATGTGACCGACAGTTGGGTAGATGACTTCGCAATTCTCTTTCTGTCGGGCTAGTTTGAGGAGGTCGCTGTACGAGAAAGCGTGGAATTTGCACTTGGCTCGATATATCGCCGCCAGTGGTGATGACGATGCTGTAGGCTCGAGAAAGCGAAAGTACAGTAGGGTGGCGTAGTGATGATAGCCCAAGTGGAGAGCGATGAATGCGCCCCCGTGGCCTTGTTCAATGTGTCGCTCAAGATTCTCCATGCTCATCTTAGAACTTGAGGGTATTGTCTGTTCCCAGTCTTCGAGTACCTTTGACAGCGACGCGACCATAGACTCAATCTCGTGATTACCGATTTTTCCATGAACACTGCGATGATTGAGATCCTTGATCTGTCTAAACAGGCGAACCAGAGAAATCTTGTGCGCCCAAAGTCCTGGCTGCCAGGGGACCTTCAGTTCCGTCTCGTCTGGAGATAGAGACTCAAAGATGGGCTCGTGCATTGGAAGATCAACGGCAATATCGGTGTCTCGGATCTGTAGGGCTAGTCCAAGACTGGAAGACGACCAGCGATCGGCCATGTACAGCGTCCACCACGCCCTTATCCTTATCTCGCGGTCGATCAATGTCTCGGTCGCTAAAGTGTCAGTTTCCATGATTTGTAGCAGATTGACACCGATGCCTGTGAACGGTAAGTAGCCGCCAGGGGGGAAGTTCGGTGTATTACTCACGGAAGAATAGGGCTTCAGAGGAGGGATTCAGGTGGGCAGCGTAGAGGCTAGCGATTAAAATACATGTCTGCCTATGGATTGAGGCGGCCTATAAGGTTAAGCTTTAGGCTGCAAACACAGATAATGAATGACAACACGATATTTTTTTTTTCCTGATATAAGCTTTTACCTAGAAGCTTTCACGATAACCAATAAAT
>JAAQRH010000742.1:0-22684 GCA_013186785.1 Fusarium pseudonygamai
CCTCCCGCTGCTTCCTCTCCCAAGCCAACTCCTCCCCCTCCCCAGGTTTCGGCCCCTCCCAAGGCCAGGCATCCTGCGGGTGACCGCTCGCATATCCCGCCCAATGCCCAGCGATTGGTAGAAATCCTAGACCAGGATATGCAACGAGTTGCATCCAAGGCTCCTGCGACATTTGCACCCCAAGTCAAGGACACGCAGAAGCGGCTTGGTCTGCTCTTTGACCACCTTAACAACGAGGAACTTGTCAAGCCTGATACAATTGAACAGCTTACGGAGCTTGCCAATGCTATTGAGGCCAAGAACTACGAAGGTGCACACAAGCTTCAGGTTGAGCTTCAGAGAGACAAGACAGAGGAGTGCGGCAACTGGATGGTAAGTTCTCGTTTATGTTGTGACTCGGTGACATTGCTAACTCGCCCAACAATAGGTCGGTGTCAAGCGATTGATTAGCATGAGCAAGGCTACTCCGTGATCAAGCTCCTTTCTAGTATAACACGACTTATTTTGCCTTGCTTATGGATCATGTATGGAGGGTGCGGATGTGATGTTGAATAGCCTAGCGCGGGGTGCATCGTTGGGGAAGAAGTTTTACACGAAGACAATCACGCCGAGGGTTTGGTAGACAGAAAAATAAATGACGATGTTATTGTGTGCCTTTCTATTTCACAACATTACCATAGTTCTAAAACTCTCGCATCTTTCTTCAAGTACCCCAACATGGTTCCCCCTTGTCTCGACGGACGTCGGAACTTCTGATGTGTCCTTTGATAAAGAGATGTGATTATTTTCACAGAATGGTACATACGTTGGATATCTGCTCAAAATCAAGGTTTGAGAACGAAATATCACATACAATTTTTGGATACCATTTATTTACGAGCCAAGAAAAAATGGGAGGCATGGCGATATCAGCATGTAAATCTCCAGGGTAGGTAGCTTACATCATTCTGCCCTATATGATGGCCAACTGTCAATGGACCCCCACTCGACCAAAGCACCACATCATCGTCACCAGAGCCTATCAACACCAATATTTCAATATCAAACCCGAATAGACGCCTAACAATACCTATCGAATCATGCCGGAGACGACACAAAGTCCCGAAGATGCTGCCGCTCAGCGAGCTGCCGAACAAGCGCGTCTTCGCAAGGAACGCCGTGAAGCCAAGCTCAAAGCCGGGGGTTCTGCAAGGTTGAACAAGATTACTGGTCTTGGAGGTCGTATCCCAGGAGGTTCGATTCAGATGTTACATACAATTCCAGCTGAAAAGTTGCTAACTTTCTTACATAGAACCAGAACCCACTACTGCGTCTACCACCATGGCTGATGCCCCGACACCAGCACCTGCACCCGCTGCTTCAGCATCCGGTGTGTCTGCCACTGCCGACCATGCCGACCCAGAAGAAGTCGATATCTCAGATCACTACTACGAGCCGAAGCGGACTGCAACTTCACGAACGAATGCGCCTGAAATCACAGAACCCGCCATCTCAGAGGACCAGCTACGGCAGATGATGCTTGGCTTCGAGCGTGGTAACGGCAGCGGTACCGCTAGCCCTGCACCCGGAGCAGCTGAGGAAGATCCCATGATGAAGATGATGTCCCAGCTGATGGCTGGTGCTGGTCTTCCTGCTGGCTCAATGCCTCCTTTTCCTGGTATGCCAGGCATGGCGCCAGGCCAAGGACCCCCCGTACCGCCCACAGCCGTCCGCAATAGCGCCTCTACAAACCTCTGGCGTCTTCTCCATGCCCTTGTAGCTCTCGGCTTGGGCTTCTACATCGTCATACTTACCCCCTTCACTGGCAGCAAGATCGAGCGTGAGCGTGCCGCCCTTGCAGGCACAACACCCGCCGACCCGCTTATCGCAGCTGCTGAGCCTGAGCTCGAGACGGAACTGGAGCACCGCAAAAAGCTGTTCTTCTGGACATTTGCCACGGCCGAGTCGCTGCTACTCACAACTCGCTTCTTTCTGGATAGGAGAGGCAGCCCCCCTTCTGGCATTGTAGGTACTGTGGTGCAGTTCTTACCCCAGCCTGCCAAGGGATATGTTGAGGTTGTGATGCGTTATGGTCAGATATTTACCACGGTGAGGAGTGATATACTGGCCTGTATTTTCGTGTTGGGGGCTGTTGCTTGGTTTAAGGGATAATTAGTTTAGTAGTATAGATACATTGCAGTTGAATTATCATATTACATTGCAGACATGGCCTTGACAAGATATCGTCTTATTTGCTGAATGATTATACATTAGAATGCAACTACTATTCTATGCAACGTTGCTCTATCGTACATAATGGTCGCGACGAGAAAGAGAGGATGGGAATGACGGGACTGGAACAGAGTTCCCAGTTCGTGATGTATGTCGAGCCAGCTTGTTTACCTACTAAGAACCATCTTGAGCAGTTTTCCAAAGACACCCCTCACTCGATCGGGGTTCTCTGCCACGCACGTAAAGACGACGGCAGTACTGGCGGCGAACACAAGTCTCTCTCGCCACTCTTTGTCCAAAGAATACCGTCGAGGTAGAACAGTGGCCAAGGCACGAGGGGCAACGAAGAGCGCAATATCCTTTCGCCGGCTCTCTGTTTCAATCATGATACTCCAGCCACAAAGCAAGCAACCCGTGCCAACGCAAATCCCACTATCCATGCTCTGACGACGCTCAATGGTTGTGCCGCCAGGAAGAAGAGGTCCGACGCGTGTGCGGCTCAAACAGACTCCATAGTAGAAGAGTGTGATAAAGGTGGCGAGGAAACTAGAGGAACGGCAAGACGAGATTATGGCTCGACACAGAGCTTTGCGAGAGGGGTTTCGAAGAGCGAGAGCGAGTGTCAGGGGCAAGTACGTAGCCATCGACCACTTCCAGGCACGAAAGAAGCGGCTTGCAGCATGGTACTCGCATGAAGGCCCGCTGGACATATGCACCATCTGGCAAGGTATGGGAACAACTACCGCAGGATCTCCCCAGGCAAGCGGCCACTCGTAGTCCACACACATGCCCTGAAGGAGATGTGCCTGACCGGTCTCCTTGCCGTACTGAAACTCGCCTGAATGGCACCGCCGAAGGGCTTCGATGAGCCTTAAGTCCACGGAAGCTGCCGAAGTGATCCATTTGTTGTAGCTGCGGGGCAAACGGCTGGGATGATAGAACCAAGCCCACAT
This sequence comes from Fusarium pseudonygamai, assembly GCA_013186785.1. Classification (NCBI taxonomy): domain Eukaryota; kingdom Fungi; phylum Ascomycota; class Sordariomycetes; order Hypocreales; family Nectriaceae; genus Fusarium; species Fusarium pseudonygamai. Next base: position 3,165 of record JAAQRH010000742.1, read on the forward strand.
AACAAGGCCCGATGAAGCTGCAAAGACAAGGGGATCAACAAACTTGGAGAGAAATCGTTCAGCCTTAGGAAGGTGTCAGCAACTATGGATATCTGGTAATCATAATCAGGTGATTTTCATGGTCTAATTACCTTGGACCACCTGTTGGAGGCCAGACGACGGGCCTTGTGCCTCGCCCACAGATCACCAACAAGGACATCGAGGGCTCGAGTGACGGCAAACAGGGTTAGATCCATTGTCCGACCAGCAAATTTGACTGTTTGAGGCTCGGTATTATGGGCCGAGCCCTCTTTCGGTGGCACAGTTTCGGTATACGCTCGGCCCTCGTAGGAGTGCAGTAGCCGCAGGCCAAACCAGGCAGCAAGGAATGTTGACAACCATCTTGCAAGTCTGGGACGATTGTTTAGCAATGAACATCATGATTCATTAGAGTGAAACTGAAGGCCTACCTCAAACGACCTGCCTCGCTGAGCCCCCTTGCAGTTTTCTCTAGAATGCTTTTCAAAGGTTCCTTTCGGCGTATTAGCTAACGGCATATCAAAGTAACATTAATGTTCCGGTGAGTTCTGGCAGCCAACAAGGACAAGGCAACCAATGTCAGAAAAGCGTAGGCGAATTTCTGGGACTGGACAAACTCCATCATGGTTACCTTAGGATAAGTTAACTTGCCTTCAATAGAGTAGTGCCACCAGCTAGTATGGCACAAAACGTGGGAAACCGCTGCGGATTGAAGCCTGTCCTCACTATATGTGCTGCAGAGCTGACGAATGAAGTATCGTCAAGGTCCGGGGCAAGTTGGTTGGCTAGTTTCCTCTTTCTCTTCGCGAAATGCTGTAACACTAATGTCAACAGCCGGGGAGCCACGGCAGATGCATAGCCCAAGAGATAGGCGCGAATCAAAGGGCGTAGGATCTCGGGAATAGGATCGAGCCTCAGGGGCCCTTTACGGGCAAGGCGCACATCAACTGCAGGCATAGCCATGTTGCTCCAAGCATAAGAGATGTCCAACAATGTCCCGAAGCAGGGCTACGGCACCTGCTACCGGTGGCACTCAGAAGGTGGGTATCTGACAAGAAGGATGATCGCGGGGATCTTGACTGTGTATGAGCGGTCAATAACAGATCTACCCCTGTAAAGTATAATAATGAATAGAGAAAAGGGTGGTGTAAAGATGATCGGAAAAGGGAGGTCGGCGGTTAGGAGTAGCGGGGGGGATATGTCAACATCATGCAACGTCTGAGGAAGTATCACAGAGGATTGATGACAGGAATTCGACGGCAAAGGCGGCAAAGATATCTAGGCTCTTGGCCAGATGAAATAAATGAACAGTCAGGAGATTGATATGATAAAACTCCCCCTTGAAGTTGATCAAAAATGTGGAGATGACATCGCCGAGCTCTCACTTGGAGCCTCGGCTTGATAGATAATTCAAGATGCCGCGTGTGAATATGCAACATGGCAAGCATGGATCGTATGGATGTACGGATACTCCTGCAGGAAATAGGCCGAGAGGAGAGATACGTAAACGATCTACCTTGACAGGTCGTAGATCACAACGCCCCCCCTGCCAAGGAAGGCTATAGGCAGTGTAGCGTAGCGCAACCGCGCCGCCGCATGGTGATGGAGTTGCAGTTGCAGATGCAGGCAGATGCAGACAAGAGAAGTCCATGCGTACTTAACGCGGAATTGTGAAACTAACCTATCACAACAGAAACTATTATTTTTTGAGTAACAAATCCGTGAGACTGAGAGCATGAAACAGCCTAGCGAGCATTCGAGAGAGAATTAAGCTCAAAAGTACTCGTGGCAGATTATACGGATAATGCCCGAATTGGAGGGCTGACGATGTTGCTGGTGGCGCTGGTGACGATGATGACCCGAGAGTTCAGGGGCTCAGCTAAACCAAAGCGAGAACCGATGAATCTGGGCCTGGGTCTGGGCACGGTAGTTGAGAACAGATTTAGACATGAGACGTTCCAGATTTTCTGTTGTAACGGCTGCTGAACAGATCCGGGCTGTTTCGTTGTAACGGTAGGTATTTTAGGTGTGAGATTAAGTAACAGCTGAGTGAGGTTATCGCTAACGTTAACATCTGTAGGTACAACAATTTGCATGTGGTCAAAGGGAGGGCCCCACCTGTCTGCCCGTAATTCTGGGGTACAGGGATAGCCAGCTGCTGCATTGGGAAAGGGGGCATGTGCACAAGATGGGCCCGGTACGTAAATTTTACCTTATAAGGCCGAATAATTGAGAATCCTTGAGTTGACAGCCGCCGGAATTAGAAATTTTACATCTCGCACTGGAAGAGAAAGGAGAGCAAACAGCCCAGAAACCAACGATGCAGATCTCTTACGACTTGGTACAGTTTCATCAGTTGATCAGCTACCCCTGGGAGGAATTTCAGACCTCAAGATGGGTGCCAAAATAAAGCCACTATGGAGCCCCTTAGCTTTATGCCGACTTACCTAATTAATTTTGTCATCCAGCATCAGAGCCCCAAGTTTACGTCCAAGTCAGTTGGTTCGTATCCGAATTCCAAGTGACATGATTCGCACATGGAAATGAAATTGTTCTCGAAAAACAAAACAACCTACGGTAGGGAAGCCCCACGACGAATTTCGGGGCTCTAACAGGTTTCGGCTCTTCTTCCTGGCCTGATTTCCCACAGGAAGCATGATTTCAGTTGGCATCTTTCCTTTCCAGGGAGGTCTTATATCAACCCTGGTAAGCCCTGAATATCATACTGGCACGGGCCGGCTGTGGTCACGAGTCGATGTAGAAGAAAAAGTCTTTGTCACTTTCGAGAGAACAAAGAGGCATGCATGTGCTTGTGGCTATGCTGGCTGATTCAGACAATGCAATATTGTTGGTTCAGCCTCGTCGTTTTGCTGACTACAGGTGAGTAAATCGAGTCAAGTGACCGCAAACTTATCTGCAGTAAGTCAACTGCGTGCAACGCCAAGATGACTAGATTCCCCGAGTCTCTCAGCAGAAGAAACAGAGCCAATCAAGAATGGACGAACTGTCTAATTCTTAAGGCTTGGCTGGGCGAATGAATGACAGCTGGAGATGAGGCGTCGTCAACCAAGGTCGCAGAATAAGAGCTGTTGGGAGTGCTGAAAATGAGAGAATGTTCAAGCATGTGATAGTCCCATAGAGTTGGACTACAGAGATATACGGATACGTCATGACAAGGTGATCCGACCCATAGAACACCCCCCCAAACCCATAGGTACCCATACCCATACCTACAGGACGGGCAGCACTGTACCTTACCCTACCGGGAGTCTCGGGGGGGATGTAGCGACGAATGTGTTGAAAGAGCTTTGGTAATTGTTGAACAAGGCGCGGGGGCTTGGATCACTTTATGGTTTTGCTAGAGACCCGACTCGACTCGCTGTACATCACCCACGATCTGATTTCCCTAAGAACACTCAAAACCAAGCTTTTTGCAAGTAAAAGGCTCTGGTCGACGTCGATGAAAGTTGCAGGTGACACAGTGACCTGGGGGAGGGGAACATGGGGGATTAATGACTAGAGCGCAATGGACCAGGTCGAGCGAGGTAGAAAGTACCTGAAGATTGAGTGCTTCTAATGCTCCGAGGCAACCCCACATGGCTAAGACGGTCCTGAACATGCTCAAAATGGGCCAATAGGTCCAATTACCGTGCACGCCTGGTCTGGATGCATTTCCCCAAAAACAAAACGACCTTCCATACAAGTCTCAGCTACGTACTACCTACTCGCGGTCCGCCTTCCAAGTTCCACCTGCCGTACCGTTCCTCTGCAGCCTGCACCCAGGACAGTCTCGGTGGGCTCCCGCCGCTTTGCTCCAACCTAGCCTACCTACAGTAAACCGCTTTACCTACCTAGTTAAACACCACCACCACCACGACGATCCCAACCCTCCCATCACATCCTTTTTTCTGGCCCGCTACCATTTGACCTCTATAAGGTAAAAACTTCTAAACCTTTCCCGGCCAGGAGCATAGAAGCCATCCTATGAAGAAGCAGGAGATGCCGGACCCTAGCTGTCCCTTCTTTGTCTTCATCTAGGTCTAGGTTGCGGGTGTGATGTGACGCAGCAAATGCACGTTTTAGCACATGCACTCCCCGTCCAGACTAAATCCCTTCTTGTGTTGATCCCCTGTCGCTCTTATTCTTCTTCTTTCTCGTCCATGGCTTAAGCAGCCAGCTCTGCAACTCTACCATCAACGGCTTTTCTCCAACTTCCTTTCACAGCTGTTTGCTTCCAGCGACAAAACTCGACTATCAGCATATTTCCTTGTCTTCTATCCAAGAAGCACATAAAACAGCAACGTACATGCCGCATATACAATCGCAGAGTATAATATATTCACGAGCTATTCACCGGCACAATCGTATCGATCTGCTCCTTTTCGTGCTCTCGCGACTCAGCAACTACCTCCTAAACTCCGGCCAGATACAACAGTTGCTTCTTTGCGCTTCACGTGAAGCGAATCGAAATTTGCCCAGGCGTACTCACTTGCCATCAACCTGGTGGGCTTGAACTGTCATGTGCTAGACAGACAGAACATAGCTTGATATTGTCCTGATCGCTTGATGTCGAACGAAAGAACACATCATTCCGGAAACATTACCATTTATACCGTCGAGTCGAGATATACCCGCCAGATATTTTCAGTCCTTCAAATCACAAAAAATTATACATCTACTGTGGCTCACTTTCAGCGCAGTGCTAGCTTTCCAGAAAACCCATATTACAAAAGACGCATCCATGCTCGCCGTACAGCACGCTCCGAGGATGGGTTCGTCGCAGCCGCCCTCAGACCCTTTCATGCTTTTTGGCTGTAAGTGAACCACTCGCCGAGATCCTTATCCTTCACATCATATCCACCAATACAGATATCAGTCCGCTAATCTCTAATCCGAACAGATTCATTCGACTCGGATCAAGATCCTCCGATCAACGATCCGCCGGAGCCTGCACCTGGAGCTCCTCTCTTGACAGATACCGACGCCAGGTATCTAACGAATTTCTTCGACGATATCAATGCCGACCAATACAATATGCCCTCTTTCGGGGAGGGGCTTAATTTCAGCGATACCTGGCTAGATCTTCCTCCGCAATTCATGGGATCCAGTACTTCATTCGGTCAACAGCCAGGATCTTCACTTGGCGAGCCGGCCCAAGGACTCTCCCATAGTCTGAACGAGTTCCATGGCATGCCACCATTGGGTTCCCATATGATGCCCCCGCCACCACCTCCTCCTTCCCATTTGCAACCTCAGACTGAGCATCGACACACTCCCGATGATGTGCTGAACGCGGCGGCCACTCTGCTTCAAAACCGCCCAAATCAGCGTCAGAATTCCAACGGAATTGACACTTCGGTACAGAGGCACCCAATAGGACCTCCAGTAGGCCACCTACGACATCAACCTATAGAAGAATTCCGGGAAGACCATCGACGTAGCGTTGCAGCAAGCGAGCAAGAACACTACCCGGACTGGATGACGGGATCCCATGACAAGCGCCAGCATCGAGCACCGCCTGCCGAATATCAGTGGGGTTCTGATGCCAACTTCAACCGCATTCAAGGCTATACTCCCAACTCGGAGAAAGAAACCGCCGAGTCCTTGACGAAGGAACAACTCAAAGTTCTTGAATGTTTTGAGCCTAGTAAAAGCGCCGATAACACGCGACCCAGTAGCCCACTTCATACCAAGGGGCCGCTCCCTCATAGCAGATTGACTGAGCTCACGAAAGTGCAAGAAGCTGACACGCCCCCGCGTAAAAGGCGGAAGAGCAAAAATAACAAGGATACTCCAGATGAAGAGGCGCAAGAAGAGACAGTCACGCCGAAGCCTGTGCGGAGGCGGAAACCTAAAGCGGAACGTGCAGGTTCCATCACTTCGGCTGTTGCAGATGACGTCGCTGGGGGCAAACGTCGCAAGTCCGCAGCAAACAATAGCAAAGTGTCGAGAGAGAATCTTTCGGAAGAACAGAAGCGCGAGAACCATATAAAGAGTGAACAAAAACGGCGCACTTTGATTAAAGAAGGGTTTGACGACTTGTGTGATCTTGTTCCCGGCCTTCGCGGAGGTGGTTTCAGCAAGAGTACTATGCTCGCGATGGCAGCGGAATGGCTGGAGGATCTACTGAAAGGGAATGAGGCACTGGCTGCTCAACTTGCTGCGTTAGAAGGGCGCATTTGAACCCCTTTTCTCAACCGAGTGCGATACGTGCCATGTATCGGTGTATAGACGTGCGATTTGGTCGGTGTTTGTTTTCTATTAGGACAAAAGGGGTTGGAAGACCATCCCCCGGTGCGTATAGGAGTTCATGGGAGGAAAATATACTCTCTCTACGGACAGAGACATGGTTTGAAGGAGCTGGACGTCACAGCTTACTGGCGTAGTTGAATACCCAATGGAAGTAGCAAGAGGTAGTAATAACGAAGTACGAACGAGGGAAGATGTAGAGAAACTAGTCTCTGCATCATAAGCCCATGAGACGAGGAGGTTTGAGAAGGTACATTACACGAGTAACACGAGAATGAAATAAAGAAGTCATACCAGTCTAGAGAGATGATCGCTTGTTGAGTGACATTGGCCAAGATGACGGACGACCTAGGCCTACCACATGGCATATCAGGGAATTGATGAGTACGGAAACAAGGGGTTCAGGGATTAAGCAGACAGACAGAGTATTGAACAGGGTTGCACACCTGAAGCGAGTCAATGTGATGTTGTTATTGGCTAATAGTAAGCGGAAACTTGGCATTATTCCATCGCTCACGACCTAACTACCTCTCACTGCAGGCTGTCAAAGTCGTCTAAGCTCTACGAAGAAAATGATGGCCTTGATATTGGTTCACAAGTTTAGGAGGAATTGTTTGATTACGCTGGAGAATTACAGAAGGTTTCAATCAGATGAAACCCTGAGAATGACTGGCTGTAACTGGTAGGCGGGGAGCTGCATATGGCTGCAGGAAGCTGAGCGCAATTTTGAGAAGGTTTCTGAAGAACACGGAGGATTGAGGATTCGTTATGGATTCAGTGAAGGATTACTTGGTCTTACTTGTTTGGGATGTATATCAGGTAGTGTATATAGTCGAGTGTCTCTGTAGTCCAGGAACATTTACAGGCGTGTGCTTGGCTGTTTTATCTTGCTTTTGTCAACCACATAACATACCGGGCGCTTCACGAACATGAAATTCTCCATTTCTCTTCTCAGTGGCCTCGCCCTCTTGAGTACCAGCTCTGCCTCAACTACTACTAGGCCTGAAGACCATGATCCTTACTACTCGCATGATGCTGAGCCAACTTGTATAACTCCAGGCATCGTCCCCAACATCACTGGCTCTCAGTTTCGCAACGTTGGAGTCGTTCTATTCCAGGCTCTCGATATGATTGATGTCTTCGGTCCTCTAGATCCTCTCCAGATCCTCTCACTCAGCGTCCAACAACTCAATCTTCATTTCATCGCTGAGACGCTTGAACCTGTTAGCACAGCCCCGTTGGTTATGAACAAGTTCAACTCGAGCTTCTTCCCAACGATCCCCCCAACCAATACATTCAACGACGACCTGGACCTTGATCTGCTTATTGTTCCTGGTGGCCCTGGCGCAAGGAACCCGAATCTCAAAGCTGTCACGGATTACATCGCAAAGATGTATCCCAAGGTCAAGATATTGATGACTATCTGCACTGGCGCCGGCGTTGCAGCTAGATCGGGTGTCTTGGATGAGCATTTAGCAACGACTAACAAGAATGCCTGGGCGACTATGAAGGAGATGGGTCCTAGAGTGAACTGGGTATCTCCCGCTCGTTATGTCATCGATGGCAAAGTCTGGTCTTCCTCAGGCGTAAGTCGTTGATCACCTCCTGAATCTGTCGATGTTTCTAATCCGATACTCTTCTTAGGTCACTTCTGGACTGGATCTCATATTTGCCTTTATCAGTACTTTCTGGGGTACAGAAGAGTCCGAACGTATTGCTAGTATTGTTGAGCATGTTCCTCGTATCGCGACTGATGACCCCTTCTCGAAGCACTTTAATATTACGCCCACTGATGCTCAGCCCTGCTCAAAGATTTGAAAGGGCCTACAAGCCCGTGAATGACACTGGGAGAGTGGGATGATGTTTGTGGCATGACTTCTGGTATATAGTTTTTCATAGAAACCGCTCCAACATTAGGCTTTTTACTACTATCGCACACTCAGCTACAAGCCTCATGTTATCTTCAGTATGATATTTGTAACACAATTACAAGATATAGCACTCGCAGCAGAAGCCTCGTATCTCGGGACTTCTCATTGTTCACCACAAGATCTGAATTCAACCACGCATCTGGAAATATCCTCTCTGAAACGAGATTTCATCACTGGTGCGCTGGGAGTCGAGAGAGAGTAAGCCTAATTTTAGAGTGCTCTTTGAAGATTTTCGTATTATCCCATTCTACGCCCAAATCAGTATGATACAGATGTCCATCTCACTTCAGGTCTACCATCTTCACAACCCAATACCCTTTTAACGCCAGGCTGTGCTCGCCATTATAATTAACTAAGATCCATTTTCTCATCGCCATTGCTTGCCGCTCCGCCTACTGCGAAGTCGACTGCACCTGTGTTGCCGATCAGGCGCTTCTCTGACTCAGCCACGAACTTGACGCTGCGGGCGGGATCATAGAAGAGCTGGAAGCTGCGTTGCACATCACCGACTTCGACTTGCTTGGCTTTTCTCTTGGCAGAAACAAGTTGCGAGGTGCTGATGAGGTTACTGGCGTATCGCAGACCTGCCTCCTGCCCGATCTTTGTGAGAAGGGCGAGAGCGTCAGGATGCACATCGATCTCCTCTTCTTGGGCTCGGATGGACAGGATCTGCTTGATCTCTTCAGGGTTGTATGCGTGTGTGTTGATAATGACGACTCGGTCCAAGAAGTCGAGAGGCAGTCCGTGAGGGCTGCGGTAGTCAGTACCGCGGATGCGGGAGTTGCCTCGGTTGCTGGCCATGATGACCACAGGAGCAAGGTCGTCCTCGAGAGCTCGGTTGATGTATGAAAAGCACTCGATATCGAGCATATGCACTTCGTCAATGAACAAGACGCCAGGAACAATCTCGGCCTTGCCCTCTTCCTTCCACTCGCCGACCTTTGTGTTAATCTGGTCTCGGATCTCGCTGCGGATTTCGCCAGTATCGCCGGAGAAGAGCGCAAGGAAGCCCTGGGTTCTTGAGTTGATTACATCGATCTCGTGTAGTGTGACAGTGTGAACAACCTCCTTGCGCTTTTGGAGCTCTCCATCCGGGCACTGGAGGAACTTGGTATCGACACCCATGGCATCATAGTCGCGAGATCGGGCATACGATCGGCCGAGTTTGGTGATCTTTCCAGAAGACTTGTCTATCGAGATAATATCGCCTGCCATAACGCGTTCCTTGGTCATGGCGTCGATCATCTTGCTACCCATATCGTAGACTGCCTCCATGTCGGTGGTCTTGATGGTTAACTTTCCCTGCTTTGCGCTTCCAGTAACACTGCGGTCGATCTGGATCTCAACAACTTCTCCCTCCATGATTTCGCTCTCCTCCTTTATCCGGACACCGATGGACTTTCGGAAGGCTTGGGTAAGGGCCTCGGTCTTGGACATTTCGAGCGAAAAGATTTCTGATGAGGCAAGTGTTGTGAAAGGAACATCGGGGCCTAGAGACTGAGCCATACCCATGGCGATTGCAGTCTTTCCTGTGCTTCATATGTTTCAGTGCGCGCAGCACGGTAATGGCGATTGGAAGCTTACCTAGGAGGCCCAGCAATGAGAACAGCACGGCCAGCAATCTTTCCATCCTTGATCATCTGCAAGATGACAGCAGCGGCCTTTCGCGCCTTCTCCTGTCCAACGAGACCTTGAGAAGCAGCTCGAGGCTCAAGGGTTGTTGCATCCACACCAAGGCCTCGAATGTGGGAGTGTGCTGCAATCAGGTTCAGACCTCGAAGGTCTTTGGACTCTGACACGGTCATCACAGGCTGTGGAAATGTACTGTTAGCGATTGGTTGCGCGCAAGGTATGAGCGAATTCTACTTACGGCAGCCATCTTGTCGCGTGTTTTGCGCGAGTTTAATGTAAGCGATCGTTATGGAATTGAGTTGTAGGCAACGGCTTTGATGAAGAAAGCTTGAAGAACAGGGCTGGGAGCTAGATCGCGACAGCTGCACGGCACGAGCCTGCGCATAACTTTCGAGTAAAAATTGTTAGTGCGCGGCTATCGCTTAGCGCTTGAGGGTGACCATTAGCGCTTAGCGCCATGTGCTTGGTGTGCACCGCCACATTGGTGATCCACTCTTGTGAAATCAATCCATGTGACTCCACAACTCGGTACGGCGCTGCATGGACGCGATTACACGCGAGTACCTACCTAGAGCAACTAACCCAACAAGGTTATACATATCATCTCCTCGAGTCTGTACCTAGGCTTCCACCAGAGTCAAGTGGTTAAGTCATCTAATTTACAATTATTTGTATAAGTTACATACATTACCTTATGCTGTCCTCGGTTTATGCTCTCCTCTCCTGTATGACGAGAATAGAGGATGCTTCCCCTCCACTTTATAGAGACTAAAATCATTAGTGTCAATTATCTGGGCAAGCACCTATCATCGGACCAACCGCTATTCTTTCTTAGATGAGTCTAGACTCTGATCGCTTAAGCCGTGATTCAGCGAGGATTAGGGGTGTATTATATTTAATAACTGACGGGAGCTGCCCCAAATAAACTACCTATTTGATGAAATTCAACTGCAATCATCTACCTACCTCTATATTATATGATGATAATCCACACGAAATGAACTCCACACTGCGTAGCCCTGGTCCAGGTGTAACGGATGCCCTATTAGTTAGTTTGGTCCTTTTTTCAGATCTTTTCTTGGGTTTTCTTTCTCTTCATGAACCGGCTAACTACCTTACCTTAACATCCGTGCTCCCGCTCTTGTGTCGCCTCGCATTGCTTTTTCCCTCTTCTCTCTTCTTCTATCCTCGTTCGTTCAAGGCACACGCTTCGCTTTGCTTTTCCTCTCCTCCCCCTCTCTCACTCCTTTTGTTCTTTCTTCAACCCGAGGCTCTCTAACTCTCCTTTGTTTTCTTACTAGGCGTTGCCACACTCTCTCTCTAGGTACTCACACACCCAACCGATTCATCGACGCGATTGCCTCCCGCCGTCCTCAACTATTTGTCCGACCACCACCCAACTCAGTACCTATTTGGCCTTGTGTCCCATTGGTACAAAGTGCTACCTACTTAGCGCAGTCTTTATCCAGTCTCCTTGATTCCTCCGGTCGCATATCAGTCCTCATCGATACCCTCTCGCCCTCCTCCTTGGGCCACTTTCGATTCGCAACCAACGGCGCGCACGGCATTTGTCCTTTCTTAAACCCTTTATTCCTCATTTCGACGGATGCTCAAGGCTCCATTTCACTACCGGAGCCGCAATGGCTGGTAGAGACGATCGATACGGTCGCCGACCAGCCGGTAGCTCCCCCTCAGAATTATTCCCCGACCGCCTCTCACACCGCCGAGATGAATCGTCTCATTCCAGAGATGCAGAGTATGATCGGGCGAGGGGTGGTGGGAAGGGGGGAGCATTGCCTTACAGTAAATATAGCAAACCACCACTGGAAAGATCTTATTCCAGGAGGTCAACGAATGCTGGTGATCGCGGTAAGAGCCCAAGTCTTTAGAAAGTACATGACCAGAGTATCGCTGACATACACTATTTAGGTTCAATATCGACCGCTACAGCCGAGCCGCGCGCCACGAGACTTGAGGGCCTGCCACATGTAATAGACCTGCTCGGCCATGCAGCCTATCTACGCATGCAGCACAACCAAGCTGATAGCAGGCTCAAGAAAATAATGCATGACTGGAAAAAGTCGACTACTAAAAATTCTGATTATCCTTCTGTTGACGAGTTGCAACGTCAGGCTACCCAAAAATGCGAGACCGAAAAGAACCATTTTAAGCAAAAACTCAAAGAGTTGCACCCAACGCTTTATGATACTTTCGATTCGTTGTTGAAGCAATACGTGCAAGATCAGGTTTCCATAGGATCCAACACCCAAGAAGGAGCAATTTCTTCTCCGACAAAGTTCCAGAACTCCCCATTAGAGCAGCAACAATCACTGGAACCCCACCAGCCAACGAAGGCATGGATGGAAGATTACTTACAGACTGAGCTGAACAAGTTCAAAAACTCCTTACCAGTCGCCCAGGGGCCAGACAATAGCGAGATCCAGAAACTGGTCGACAGCCTTGAGTTCGAGAAGAAGAAAACCCAACTTCTGGAAAATAAAGTCGAAGAAGGCCGACAGCAACACCAATTGTTGGAGGAGAAGCTCAGCCGGCTCGAGCAGAAGCTCGATGGCGTCAGCACCACAATGGAAGAAAGGATAGCCGCCAACACGGGCCAGCCTGCTACCTTCACAACCTCTTTTGAGCATCACCAGCTCAAGACAACAGTTGAAATGCAGGGACGCACCATAAACTTCATCAAAAGTCAGTCTGATCCCGCAAAGATGCAGAAGCTCCAGCAAGACACAGGAAACCTTGCAGACAGGCTCGCGAAAGACATTAAGACTGTCAAGTCGCTCCATGAGCAGAATTCTGCACTCATTGAAAAGCAGGGAGAAAAGCATAAATCCTTTGGACACGACATATCATCCTTACAATCTGCCTCTCGGAATCAGGATGTCAAGCAAAAATCCCTTGAAAAGGAAATAACATTGCTGCGAAGCACATCTGATAACCAGGGCGCAAAGCAAACTTCTTTAGAAAAGGAAATGCTGTCCTTGCAAAAAACCTCTGAAAGTCAAGGGGCAAAACAATTATCCTTTGAAAAAGATATTTCGCTTTTACAATGCACATGTCAAAGCCAGGGAGAGCAGCAAAAGGCCATAGATGATGTCGTTTCCGGCATAAAAGCAGCTGTAGAGAGTCTCTCACAAAAAGGGGAATCTTTAGCTGAAGCTGTCACTTCTCTGCGATCATCCGTGGAACAAATACAAGAGACCCAGGGGTCTCAGGAGGCGCGCCTGTCAACGCTTACCTCTCTAAAGCCTTTGACCAAGCAAGTCAAGGAACAGCAAAAGAAGGCCAACGTTCTGCAGCAGAGCGTCGACGCTCTACGGGCCAGTGCCGCCGACTGGTCATTGCAAGACTTCCAAGACCTCAAGGCAAAAGTCCAGGTGTACCCGCCTGCGGGTGAAATTCGACAGCTTCTTGTTGAATTCCCCTCTCTTGTGGACACCAAGCGGCTGCTAGCCAAATACCCGCCTCCTGGTGATCTCGAGCGGTTACTTAAAGAGATGCCACCTCCTGGTGACATAAAGCGTCTCCTGGATGAAAGTCCATCTCCTGCGGATATAAAACGCCGTCTTGAAGAACTACCACCGAGTGATGAGCTTAACCAACTAGTTAGAGACTTACCGAAGTTAAGGGAATCCATGTCGGAAGTCACTGCACGGTCTTCTAAACACCCTACGCCCACGCCTACTCCTGCATTCATGACGAAGGACATGACGCTGCAACTGATCACTCCCAAGATGGATAGACTGGAAGATGCATTAAAACGTCGCTGTACGGAGATGATCCAGATATCCTCTGGGTTAGTTGCTGAAACTGTTGACCAGGCAAATGCCCGTACATTGAAGTCAGAGGAAGCTATCCAGGCACTTGATGGACGTGTAGCAGGTTTGAAACGAAGTGTAGATGAGAACAAGAAGGAATTCGATGCGCATGTCACAACGTCGAAGCGAAATACGGATGAAACCAAGAAGTTGGGCCAGCAAATCCAAGAGTTGGAGCGGTCCGTCGGCGAAAACAAATTAGAAGTGTATGAGATGGAAAACGACACGGCAAAACGCCTTGAGGAGGAGAGCACTGAACTTAAGTCATTGAAGGGTATGGTTGCTGTGATGACCCAGGACGTTGAAAAGGTGCGGAAGGACTCGAGGACTGGGATTGATGATATCCAGTTCCAGCTAGTCCAGATGACAGACTGGGCGAAGAACTTCAGCTCCAAGCAATGGCATGACAGTGTCGCTCAGCAAATTGCTGCTTATGTGCCAGCGCAATTTGCGGGACAATTGGATAGCCTGGCTACCAGGGTCAGCCATCTTGAGACCCGAAGTCGCGATTCGCCAGAGGTCTCGAGCAAGAGACGCAAAGGAGCTAATGGCAGCCCTCTGGTTGTTAACGGCCTCCATTGAGCAAAGACTTGGCTTAGAGGTGTTGTATGGAACATGTTGGTCAGTTGAACACTTTTGTCTGTATAACTGATTTCTCATACGGGCTGGTTCTTGACTAGAGAAACAGGGTGTTACTTTTTGGCATCAATTAAAATATGTTGAGGAGAGAGGCAGCGGTGGCAGGGCAGCATTATACCCTTACGGACCCGGCGTTTTATGCATTGTTATCAGGAGAAAATATATCCCTGGTTTCACTTATAGTATAATATTGGCTTTTGTGAACCTCAATGTCGCTATGTTAACAGGTATATCTTGAACTTGAATCTATATACTAAGAAGGGTATCTACTATATATTTTTTATAGATAAAGTATAAATTTTACTAGTAAAATAAGTAAAGTTAAATACAAAGTTAAATATTAAGAATAAAATAGAATTATATAATTTAATTTTATTAAATAAATTATGAATATAATAAGTAATTATATTTAATAAAATTAATTTAAATATATATTTAACCTTACTTTATATATTGCTAGAACTGGATTTTAATGCTCTGTACAGAGTACTGACATGATCATACTCTGTAAGGTAATGTTAATTAATGCTTATTCTATAAGTGCCTGCAGCTAGAAGAAAAGGGCCCAGGAACAGGCTATAACTAAGACATAAACAAAACTGCTTCAATATTAGCCACATAAACCCCAAAAAAAACAATAGGGGAAGGCATTAGAGCAGCCACAAATAGACATGCCTGTCCAGGGGAGAATGAATCAAGTGCAGTCACTATAATTAAGAGCAGAATATGAAACTGTCAAGTGACGGACGGGACGGACGGGAATGAAGCCCACCTACTAACGTTAGGTTAGCAGTTACTGCTGGACCCGGGATGGGAGAGAGGAGGGATACATGTACAACAGAGTAAGGCTACCTTAAGGTCTCGCTCTATTAAGTACCTAGGTACCCTTGATCCACTACCTAAGGTAGGTAGACTACCTACCTAGGTAGGTATACCTACGGATCGTCACTGCTAAGGTTGGTCGGGTGGTGCTTTCCTTTCCTGTCTGCTGTCAACTGCCACACAACGTCAGTGAGATGAAGTATCTGTCACTGCAACTGCAACTGCAACTGCAGGTGCGACTGTTACTGTCACTGTCACTGTCACTGTCTGGCCCTGCCTGACCTGAGGTGGGCGGGCTGCCACTTCCACTGCACTGGAAACCTCAAACATCCAATCCAATCCCGACTAGGTACTTACTTGCCTACCTAGTCCAAACCAAGACCCCAACCAACTTAGATCCCGGCCTACCTTCACTGCCTTGGGCACGTCTTGTGCTTCTTAACATCAGCAACAAAGGAAGGGACAAGAAAAGATCATACCCTTCCAGCTTAACTCACTTATTTCTCTATCATAACCCAATTCTCGTTTCATTCGGCCCGAACAGCATAATAAACATCACCACTCTCTTTGTCAATCAGATTCCTCGGGGCCTGGACAGAACTTCTGGGCTCCGATCCACCGCCGCTTTGTTGTTTCGTCTCCAGCCAGCGCGCTAACACTCTCCAATCTTCCCTTATCGTGTGCGACTGGGTCACTTTCTATGCCTTGTCGCTCGGCATCAACCACCACCACTATCAGCCACCATCACATCGCGACAACCCTGCCAATCGGTCGTGAATGACGCATGATTTGGGCATCCTGCATTTTCAGGGACTCGCGCTGCTTTCAAGTCCTTTGTCGCATTTGTGTTTCTGCTCTGCGTTTCCATCGTCGCGTTCTCGGCCTCCCTGCGTACCCCTCGCGCGCGTCACCTGCGATCGCCAAACTTCGTACCGCACCGCACCGCACCGCATCGCAACTGCACTGCACTGCATCGCACCACATCCCCGTCTTCGTCCTTCCGGCATGCTGACATCCATGAACAATGGAAGCCGCGGCGAAGACGGTTCAGCAGCTCACACAGCGCATCCTGCCCGAGAAACCACATCATCTCTCTTACTCCCCGGACTGGCGATATCACATCCCCGCCAGCGAATCCCGACAGAAGCATCCTGAGGAATGGGATATAACTCGCCTGCAATATTCGACTCTCGTGTCTGAAGCCGATCGCGGTGTTCTTCTCACTAGATCCTACTACGATATGCGTGTCGAGCCTCCTAAGCCCGTCCCTCGCGACGTGGGCATTCTCGCAAAAGGCGGCGAGAAGAAGAAGCTGTCACTCAGTGACTACAAGAACAAAAAGACATCTGGTGTGACCTCGGATGCCTCCACCCCAGAACCACCCAGCGCCAAAAAGCGCGACCTAGAGCGCACATCTGCAGAGCCAAGATCTGTACCCGAGATCAGGAAGCCCGATTCACAGCGACAAAAGGATCAGCCCCCCGAGGCCAAATCACAAAAGTCCAGGGAACTTCCTGTTGTCGACATGAGGTAAGATGCGGCTTTGATTGCCTGGGTGATATGTCGCTCCCATACTGACACTGCTTCAGGCTACCCCCTAAACCGCCCGCATCCCTTCCACCTCGTCCCGCATCACCAGACAGCAGGAAACGTGCATCGAACGTCGAAGATGACCACAGATCGCAAAAACGACACAGGCCGGACATGCCTCGCCCTCACGATGATCGATCGCGGCCAGGCCGCGATGAACCCCCTCGCAGAAAGGACAAAGACTCTTTGGCACCACCCGATATCCCACCAAGGGACAAGCCTACCAACTCTTCGTCGCTTCCCAATGGACGCAGTATCTTAAAGAGTACCAACACCTCCGCCCGCAATCCTTCTCCAGCTGGGCGCGCACGTGGTGACTCTGTCAATGGTGTTCGACCTGGCGCATCGGGGAGCACGAAGGGAACACCAAACAAGATAGATAATGCTTCGCGGTCGTCCGTGCCCCCGCTACTATCACCTCTTCACTTAAGCTGGGATGGCCAAAACTCAACGGACAAAGGCGACAGGAGACGGGTACGTGAGGATGCTGCGGATGCCACCAAAGCAACGAAGCCGAAGAAGCTGGATCCACCCCCGGCATTGAAGACAAAGAACGATACAATCAGAGAAAAATCCCCAATACGCTTGCCTGCGCTCCTATCCCCCACATTACCAAGCTCCCTGGAGGCTGAGCTATCGCGGAGAAAGGGTTCAACGAAAGCAACGGAGTCCAAGACCCAAGATGACCGAGACAAGGACGAACCACGTGAGAAGCGTTCCGAAGAAAGCCACAAGTCATCAACGGCGAGGAAAGCGCCTGTCGAGCACGAAGAAGAGGAGGACGGAGAGGGTGGAGAGGTACAGGATGGTGATGCTCACAGTATCAGAGAAAAGAAACGGCTTGTCGTTACTTTACGAATATCCAAGAGAATGCGGCAAACGTTTAAGCGTATCCTGGCCCTACCTTCTAAGCGCAGAGAGCGGTCCGAAAGTATGGAGGCGCCATCTATCAGCCAGGCGAAGAAGCGCCCCGCGTCATCAGACAACACGGGCGATACAATAGCCGTCAAAAGACCTCGAATGCCTTCGGTTTCTGCGAGTCTCCCACCACCATCGACTCCTTCTAAAAAGGGTGCAGCCATGTCCCGAGTCAGCTCCAGCAACTCGCAAGCTCATACACCCGGCGACTCGTTCACCGTGACACCTGTGCCTGTTGGGTCATCAGATCGGCCAACCACCAATGGCACAGATGCCGCCCGTGACAAGGCCGACCCGCGGGCCATTTTTGACAAACACACACGATTTTCTACCCTAGGCCGGCGACTGAAGCATGAAGGCGATGTCGCTAATCAGCGGTTTAACAAGCTTTCGAGTAGTGGCGACAAACGAGGGGCCGATTCGAGTCGCAAACAATATTACGCACTCGCCGTGGAGAGCACGGTTGCATTCATGGCGAGCTTCTACCTTCTTAACGTCAGTCGAAATTTACAAAATAAACCATCCGATCCGGGCTCTTGGGCTAGCCTGATCAAGATGGTGGATTATCTAACAAACGAGACACGCCGTGACTCGCGGCGAAGCCAACCCATGTATGCTCTTATCTTAATTCTACAAGCCATCACTGTGGATGAATTTCTCAAGGCATCTGCCAACTATGAGAATATCTCTAAGGAGGAGCTCTTTGCACACCAGTCGACTCGTTATCGAAATTGGCCCGCGGTTCACACCATTTACGATGGCATAGGAAGCTCTCGTCTTCGAGCTGACATTGCGCCTTGGTCGACCGTCGAGGAAGTTTGCCAAGCGTCGATGCGTGTTGTTCGGCACTGGTGCCAGGAGGAGAATGTCCAGTGGTCACCGGAGTTTGATCCTAATGAAGCCAGCATTAGGGTTGCCCGGTAATGAAGCCATTCTCCCTTGGCGTGTCACGTACAGGATCATCGAATAAGCTTTTGGGCTGACGAAAGAATGGATTCTGCGGATCCCACATTCATAAGTCATCGATAGGCCAAAACCGAAAAACTCACCATCAACCAGTGTATTAGCATCTACAATAACACTGGGAGCGCGCCATAGAAGCCATCCAGTTGAAACGAAGCTCGAATTAAGCGAGATGATTTCGCATTGCGCACATCTCATGGAATGTGCTTATTACTAAACTCAAGGTCGAGTTTGCATATTGCCCCCTGACCTGCCACCCTGCTGAGGAGCGTGGCAAGGACCAATATTACCTACTTTGCTTGTACTATGATATCCCCGGGTCAAAACGGATAGCGTTCAATTTTCGTCTCTTACGCCTCGGACGTCGCGAGTGCGGTCATGACATGACATTTCTCACTTTTCTTTCTATTTATTGTACTCTACGGCTAAAAAGGGGGTTGTCTTCCGAAAAAGACAACGGATAATGAGACGAGGGAGTCACAGGAGCATCTGGCGAAAAAGAAAAGGGAACAGCAAAGGGTGTGTTTACAGGGAAATACCATTTCGTCAGGTGTGCATACACATATATTCATACATAAATGCGTGCATGCACCAGCATGGAACGAAAATAAAGGACTTGAACTCAATGGCTTGACGCATAGACCTGACACTGTCGAGATCGAAGCCAGGAAGAACCACGTAAGCCAATATTATGAAATCCCTAGACTCTGCCATACGAGTTGCGTGCCGCGGATGAGTTTCATCATACTGTAGTTACAGGAAATCCTGGCTTAGCTGACAGTGTTGATAAACTAGCAATCTAGGAAGAAAGAAAACTCAGGACCCCGATCCTAGATAGCCTAAAGACTTAGGTAACTCGGCATAAACTTAGGACACTGTTTGCCAAGTTTAGGATACCGTTTGCCAAGTTTAGGATACCGTTTGC
>JAAQRH010000743.1:765-30789 GCA_013186785.1 Fusarium pseudonygamai
CCACCTGAACTTGGCTCGCCACAGCTTCCTCCTCACGCCTCGCCGAGTTTCGATCTGCATGGCTGATCTGCTGAAGATGCTGATCCGACCTATCCACGATTCTATATTCATGAATCGATTGGTGCAGAGTTTCGAAATCGGCTCTTGATCTTCCGCGGTAGCGTCCTGCGTCTTCGGTTGCTCTCTTGTATAGGAGTGATGAGTTCTGAATCGTTTTGATCTGTTTTGTTAGCTTTAGACTTGTGAAAGGGGGAATGGGGAGATATACCCAGCCTCCTGCTAGTTCCCAGGCGTTCTGGAATTCTTCTAGATACTCTAGTCCCCAATTCATTAACTGCTCCGCTTTTGAGCTTCGATTCAGATTCATCCTGGGGAATCTGAAAACGTAGAGGTTGAGAAAACATGCTGTGAAGGCACAAAAGCCTGAAAAGGGAGTCATTAGTGGAATCCCGCATTCAGATGCCTCCTGGAGCAAAGAGGCGATCTGTTCAGCTGCATTGAAGAGTTCCCTGGCACTTTCGTCCCACCAACCTGGCGGCGCTTCTGCTTCTAGAAGAGGAGGGTCAACAGGACCGCGAGGTGTCAAGTCAGCAGTCGGCAAGAAGGGGAAGTATTCTCGGTGAAGCATAATTGTACTAAGGAATTGTCAGCATTTCGGTGTTACAACCAAATCGTAGTGGTATCTTCTCACCTCAAGTAGTACAGCATGTTCAAGTAGATAAACGACTCCCCATGTCCCAACGTCATATGCACCACAACACTATGCTGCGGATAACACAACCTCTCATGCTGACTCTTCCTCCATTCTTCCAACCTATCTCGACACTGCGACCATGCCGAGCCAGGAACCCACGGACAGTTCTCAGGTGCACACATACCCGGTGCACAGCGCCCATTATTAAAGACAAACGACATTGCTTGAGCATAAATGTCAAAACCCGTCGCAATGGTCTCAAAACTCTGAGCCAATCCGGATAAATCACCAGTACAGATGTGATCCAGCGAAGCTGCGTCAAACCCGAACGCAAAGTCGGTGTAGTTCAGTGGACGAGGGACCTTGAGCTTGTGCATTTCCGACATTGGGAGCATGCGCGGGTTGTAAGTTCCCGAGTTGATGGTACAGTCCATAATGAAGCACGCCCAGTACGTTCGAGCTTCTACAGCTATGGCCATAACGTCTGTGTCGTTGTTCTGAGACATGTCGAGGGGATGTGGGCTGACACGGGAGCTATGAAGTGACTGCATGATACGTATCGCAATTCCTTCTCGATGTCAGCATAATCTTCTGAGTATTAATATGAACTTACCGCAGTGCATCCAAGCTTTATGATACTCTCTCACTCCCCATTCATAAAGCGTCAAGATAAGCAACGCCTGAACAACTTGGACCTTTGGCGGCTGAAGAATAGCATCAGCCAGCGTACTCCAAGCATACAAAGCATAGCACTCGCTACTCTTCAAGCTCCTCAACCAATCTCCCGTAACAATAGAGCATTGTTTCCTCGTAATAGCAAGTATCGTCGCCAACAAAGCCTTGCTCTCCTTGGACCGAGCAGTTTGATACTCCTTTATAAAAGCAGATGCCTGCAGAATCCTCAGCTCGGGAAACTTGGCAGTGAAGATATTCAGAGCCTTGAGAATAACCCCAATCGGTAAGCGGGCGAGATGTTCGTCCACAGTATCGGGGACATGATATGAAGTTGTCTGTCGGGACGAGACAGGACTCGGTATAGGCTGAAACCCCGCCGTGCTCGAAATAACCGATACATCATCCCTCGGCGTCAAACTCGCCTCATGCTGCGCTCTTCTCACAGCTTTCTTGGCGGATCTTACAATCGGTCTTGTGATTTCGCAGCCCGATGTTCCGAGGCGTTGGCAGCGTTGGCAAGGTGCACTGCCGGTGTGAACGCACTTGACCTTTGCTTTTCTTCACAGCATCAATTAGTCACTCTGGCCAGTGGTCTCTATGAGGAGGTAATAGAGGTCTTACCGGCAATGCTCGCAGGATAGACTGGACCGCATGGTTCTGAATATGGCGGGAATGGACGGGTTGTCGGCTTTGGAGAAGGTGAAGAGCGAATAAAATTGAGACTCCGGTTTTCGGATCTCGGGTTTGGTGGAGCAGTTTCGGTGGAGATGGGGATGACCGACTTCCGGTCATGAAAGACTTGAGACTGATAAAGTAATTGAATGTACCAAGTTTATTATAGATTGTCCTAACTTGGCGAACAATAGTCTAGGCTTATGAAGATATCTTGGGTAACCCCAATAGAAGTCTTGACTCCCAGCCCTATCATCAGTGATTCATCACCAACGCCAGCCCATTCACCTTGATCCCTGGTAACGCAACTCAGCATTCCTGTTAAAAATAACACTGATATTATCAGTATGGCTAACTGGACTTTATAATATTTACGTATCTCGAAGTCAAGCTACATTTTGTTATTAATGGTTAATTCCTCCTCCACCATTAAAGGTGTCTCTGCAAACATGTTCCGGCTCTCTTACGAAGGAAAAAGCACTTTTCATAGCTTGTTCAAAAGAATTAAATACAAACTAATCACACCATCCCCTCACCGACATCATCAATAAAATCTCATACGACATTCACAATAAATGCAAGTTGTAGTCCACGCCCCAGCTCCACTCGGCAAGCCACCCGAAAATGTCAATGTCAGATCAAGGGCGCGCCGATCATCGGCCAACCTAATCCTCACCTCTATAAGAAAATTTAATCCCCGAATATCAAAAGCCCAAGAGACCCTAATAAACATTGGGACTCTAATAATCATGAGCCGGACTTCAATTGAGCTGCGTCAAGGCCCCGGTCGTGAAGAGGGCTTGAACTCGTCAGGTCTTGACCTCACGGGCACTCACGAGAACCAAGTACCTTCTCTTCCGCCGGTAGATGGCGGGAAGGATGCTTGGTTGTTCTTGGCGGCTTCTTTTATGGTTGAGGCTCTTACATGGGGTGAGTCTCATCTTAACCCTGTTGGTATTTATCCACTGACTTGTATAGGCTTCCCCTTTGCATTTGGTGTCTTCCAGGATTACTACAGTACCAATGCCCCCTTTGAAGGCTCCTCAGCCATCGCCGTCATCGGTACTTGCGCAATGGTACACTCCATCACATCCCCTCTATTGCAATCCGCTCACATGCACAGGGTATAATGTATCTTGGCCTCCCCTTCACAATGAGTCTTCAACGTCTCTACCCAAGACAAAGCCGCTGGTCCCCGATGATCGGCCTCTTCATAATGTGCATCGCCCTCGCCCTAAGCTCATTCTCCCAAAACACGACCCACCTCATCCTCACCCAAGGCGTCCTCTACGCCATCGGCGGTTCCATATCATACTGTCCTTGTATTCTTTACATGGACGAATGGTTCGCCAAGCGTAAGGGTTTTGCGTTTGGGATAATGTGGTCTGGGACTGGCCTTGCGGGCTTTGCTTTACCGCTGCTTTTTGAAAAGTTTCTGCATGAATATGGGTTTAGGACTACGTTGAGAATCTGGGCGGTTTCTTTGTTCTTGTTGACGTTGCCGTTGGCGTATTTCATTAAGCCGCGGTTGCCATACTCTGCTACGAAGCATATTAATCCGTTAAAGTTGGGGTTTGCGTTGAGACGAAACTTTTTGCTTCATCAGCTGGCTAATATTGCTCAAGCGCTGGGCTTCTTCTTGCCTGGGATTTATCTCCCGTCGTATGCTCGGACTGCTCTTGGCGCTGGATCCTTTGCGTCTGCTCTTACAGTTCTACTCGTCAACGTCGCTTCAGTCTTTGGCTGCGTCGCCATGGGTGCACTCACAGACCGATTACACGTTACAGATTGCTTCATGATTTCAGCCGCCGGTACAACACTAAGCACATTTCTCCTGTGGGGCTTCTCAACAAGTCTGCCCGTCTTGTATGTCTTTTGCATCTTCTACGGCATCTTTGCAGGTTCATACACATCAGCCTGGACGGGCATCATGCAAATGGTATCGTCAACACCCTCCAACACCCGCACCAGCGGAACGTCATTTGATCCCGCCATGGTACTCGGCGTCCTCTCCGCAGGACGAGGGATAGGAAACATAGCGTCCGGCCCGCTAAGTGGAGCGTTACTCAAGGGAATGCCGTGGCAGGGCCAAGCAGCAGGTGGATACGGGACGGGCTATGGCACGCTGATTGTGTTTACCGGTGCCACGGCATTGGCCAGCGGCGCGACATTTATCTTTAGAAGAGTAGGATGGATGTGAGCGCCAGATCGCCGGATCATCGATCTATAGGCTGAAAAAGTACCATGCTTGCACTACTTTTGAAAAGCATATTCCTAAATGCCTGACTCGGCAGATGAAATAGCCCCTCAACCTAAAATGAAGAACCCTTGGGATTGCTCGGGTCGCACGCCAATGGCAGGGTCCAACTGACACGCCTAGTCTGACTTTGACACTAGAAAACGGGGTCGATGAAGTGCTTATGACACCATGCTTATGCGAGTCTTTCGGTGAGCCACTCGGCCGATATGGGCTTCTAGACTGCGTTCTTTTTCCTGCTAACCCGGGATGGGGGATCGTTGATGAGTAGACAATGCGATACTGACACATGTATATATCTAATCGCCCATGCCGTTCATTTCGGATGGAGAGATGTTTTCTCTCTCCATATTCATCTTCTGACGATCATCAACATTACCTTGTATATAAATATGGCCCTGGAAGCAGATCACGCGACATCGACGGCCCGCAGCCAAGACTACAAGACTGAAAACGCAGCCCTCAAATCGAAAATCACCTCTCTACGATGCGAAATACGAGAAATACAGTCTCTACTTGAGAATCATAAAGATTGCAGCAAATACCCTCAAACTACTACCACAGCATTGGGTTCGAAAGCGGAAGAAGCAGCATCTCTTAAGTGTCCGGCCTAAGAAAAAAACAACGTAATACTGAACGATACAGGAGATTGAAATTAATGCTGACTAGGGATAGGTGTCTCAGTCTTCGTTCCAGTAACTGGGTACGGAGCATGGGAGGTGTCGGCTGACGGGAGGGGCTGAGATCGGATCGGCGGGATTAAATTTGGGAGGACTTTGATACCAACGGTTGGAAATTAGAATGACGACGGGATAACACGGATGACATACTTAGCGTAGTAATGAGCAAGATACCTTTTGTCCTTCTTTTTTCAAATATGCCTCACACCTTTCTCTCCGTTCCTTGAGGTGAAGTCGTGTCACTATTGTCGCATGTCGTTCAGCCCAGGTTGCATCCAAGAGACGGGGTACATACATGATCGCTTAGAGAGTTCGCCTACGTCGCACCCGATCTGGAGTACGTAATTTCTTGGCACGCGATAGAGTGCGCGAGTCTCTTGTCGATCGTCGATGCCTTGTCCCGAGAAATGGGCAAGACTGGTAAAAATAAGCCGAGGCCTGGTGGGGGATGGTAATATATTATCGGTGGGGTTTCACAAATGTCAGATCATAATAACCGGTCTGCAACAACGTCGGTCAGCCCCAGATTTCTCTAACGTCTACAGGACGGAGATTATTTTTGAGTTTATCAATCGAGGGGTTCAAAAAGTGACAGGTGATACTACTGCAAGCTATGTGCATCATCACCCTCGCGATGCTACGACAATGCGCTGTACGCGCCCGCTTGACGCGAATAACGCGGGTGTTTTTTGATGGACATAGTAAAGTTAAGTTTCTCACATGTTCATGCGTGGCGGTGTATAATTGGAAGTCTTGATCGTCGACAGGGTCTCGTGAACTTTATGTGATAGCTGAACGAGGCATTTACGAAACCACCCTCCAAGACGCCGTGCTGTTCCCGGGAACTGCGGCCTCACTCTTGATTCCCTGCTCTCAGTTGGGTGAGAGGTTTGAGTTACGATTACGTCAAATGCATCTACTGCAGCATCACCGTGTCATCAGCGTGATTCGGGTTGATCTGGCGGCAACTGTGAGTCTGTGCGGTTTCTGCAGATATAGTCCCCGACTCCCCGCATGCATCGCCATTGTCTAGCCAGTAGAAGTTTGAAGGGGTGTTCAAGAAATATCAAGACTTGCATTCATTATGTACGTACCATTTCTAGTAGTCCGGCTCACGGTAGTTACTACTACTTCTCGGCAAGAGTATGTGTTTCCAGGTTGACATGGCTGAGGGCCAGGACGCATTTCCCACAACTTTTGGCTCAACTGGAACCTCAATTGGACTGACACATTGAGCTTATTTCAAGAACTCTCTTCGGACACCATTGCTGCAACATGTCTCTTCGAACTTCAATAATCAGATCAGTTCTTTCTTCAACACCTGGCCATGCTCGCTAACTCAGTTCTCACTTTCTGGTCATTTCCTAACTCTAACACCAGTCAAATTCTGATAA
Source organism: Fusarium pseudonygamai (assembly GCA_013186785.1). Classification (NCBI taxonomy): domain Eukaryota; kingdom Fungi; phylum Ascomycota; class Sordariomycetes; order Hypocreales; family Nectriaceae; genus Fusarium; species Fusarium pseudonygamai. The sequence continues at coordinate 7,138 of JAAQRH010000743.1, forward strand.
GCTATCACTTACTGGTAATGTGATATGAGCTTCCATATCTCACATGGTGTTGTTCAACTCTGCTCATAGGAGACTGGTCAGACGTGACTGAGGACGCAGACTCTGAACATATCTGAGGCATTAAATTACATAGCCTTTCAGCAATCCCTCTATTATTATGTTATCCGTCTCTATCAACCATTTCTCATATGAAACCCCGTTGCACATGTGTTGCTGTGTGTGCCTTTAAGTGATGTGAGTCGGTCAAGAACGAGCAGCCACACAGCGAAGCAAGTCTATAACTATCTCACAACAGCTTCAAATGACTGGTTTACTCATCTGCCTCGGACTACTCTTCATCATGGACAATAATTCAGCAAGGTGTCATGTTCCTTTTCACCAGTATTTACAGCCTGGTCAACTCAGTCGGTAGACAGTGAGTAGTATGTATATGCACTGTATCCGACACTGTACTCTGTGATCAATCTTGGCCATGAATGAGCAACGATGTGTTACAGAGCAATTTCTCATCATTAAAGATCATTTAACTCACCATAAATAATCACCTTCTGTACATTTAGATATTTTATAGAGTTCATTGTCTCTATCGTTGATGAATAATCCTCCCCAGTCGATAAGTTGAATGCCGAAATGCTACCAGACCCGCTTGCGTCATCGCCACCCTCATCACTCACTCACTAACAAGAAACACTTAACGCATCACTTCACTTCATTACCAACCTCCTCATCCCTTCTCCTCCCTTCAAGAAATGCCACAGTCTCAAAACTCAATCGACCTCGAACTCAACCGCCTCAACTCCCCCTTCTCCGACTCCTCCTCCTCCGACCCGGATCTCCCGCTAACCATGGATCCCGCGCCTAAACCGCGCTGGCTCGATCCCCGACCATCAACCATCTTCACTCGCATCACTACCTCTCTCCAGCCCTTCACCCAATATCTCAAACACATCCTCCGTCCGCGCCTAACATGGCGATACGCCGCGTGCTCTGTTATAGGCGTTTACGTGCTTTACTGCTTCGTAACATGGCAGCCGTTCTTCTCGTCGCGATTACCGGCTTATTCGGGTCCGCATGACGTAGGGGCCGTTGATCTGGAGATTCCGCTTGAGAAACCGAAGCGCTTGTCTGAGACGGTGCTGAAGAGCACGAAGAAGCCGGCGTTTGAGGTGGAGAGTGTGCTTTTTACGGTGTATTACCCTGCTGTTAAGGGCGCGAGGTCAAAGGGTGCGCTGCATCCTTGGGTGCCGAAACCGTTGAGTCTTACGGCGGAGGGATATGCACGCGCCGCGGGGGTGAACAACTTCATCATCCGACCCATCTTCACATTCGCGCTATGGGTTCTCGTGGGCAGCATTAAAATCCCCGCCAAAGTCGACGTTCCGATCTTAAGCTCCGACGGGGAGAAGTTTCCAGTCATGGTGTTTTCGCACGGGTCTGTGAGTTCGAGGACGGATTACACGCACTATCTCGGTGAACTCGCCAGTCGGGGCCACGTCATCGCTGCGCTTGAGCATCGCGATGGAAGCTGTCCCGGCAGTATGGTCCAGATCAAGAATAAAAAGGACAGACCTGTGTTCCTCATGAAGGAGAGTGATCTCATTTCCGAGCCGCCTATGAACGATACGTTGCTCAAGAAAGAGCAGCTTGCGTTTCGCACGGAGGAGATTATGCAGGCTATTCGGGTTCTGAAGGATGTCAACGACGGCAAGGGCAAGGATATCTTCGCCTCCAGCTCTCGGGGCGAAGGCAGTACGTTGGAAGGATGGAAGGATCGGCTGGACTTTAAGCACCTCACCATCAATGGTCACTCCTACGGCGCAACGGGTGCTCTTCAAGCTCTCAAGACAGCCAACACCACCGCTGCCAATCCCGCCATCGGCGGTATCGCTCTCGACCCCGGCAAATCCAGCGGTCAACTCAACACCAACATCCCTGTGCCTCTCCTCGTCGTGCACTCCAATTCCTGGTCCAAGACACACAGTATCTTCTTCGGCCGTCCTCACTTCGACACAGTTCTCGATCTCGTGCGCGGCGTGCGCGACAAAGTCGGTTCAGCATGGTTTCTCACCAGCATTGGAACGGCGCACCCCAGTGTCACCGATGCGCCACTCCTACAGCCATTGCTGCTCAACTTTGCGACTGGCGCTACGGCGGATGTTAAGAAGGCGCTGGGTGAGTATGTCAAAGTCACAATGGACTTTTTGGAGTTTACAAAGACGAGCAAGGAGAATGGGGTGCTGGATGAGGCGGTTACGCATGAGAAGTATGGGGAGTGGGTTAGCAAGGAGAGGGAGAAGAGTTTCCCCAAGGAGTATGCCAAGTATTGGGAGGTTCACGTCTGTCCGCTCGATCAGGATAAGTAGACACTAATAGTAATAATGCACATTCTCTTTAATCTCATCTAAGACTCACATTAGTTGCATCCATGGTACCTCAATTGACGGTGGACCCAAGCCTCCGGCCTCAATTAATGCTATTCGGTTGTGGGATCTCTTTGCAATATTCTCTCAATCAGCTTGCGTCTAAAGACATGTCTTAATACGAAAACAACCTGCAGTCAATGACTCCTCAGCTAAGATATATACAAGAGTATGAATGACCTGCTGCACCATAACTGTCCACTCCTTCACTAAAAATTACTCTCTTCATACCGGGTTACTTCACAACTCGCACATGTGGCCTTCAAAGAAACGCCGCTGGTGAACTACCAAATCCACTACTCCTACCGTCTCCTTGGTTCCGCCGGCTACTCAAAAACAGATCCACCATTGTCTTGCTGCCCATCGCTTGGGCATCAGACTCTCGATCCCTCATCGGGTCTCCCGGCTGCCTCTCTGCTGTCTGAGGTCTGATCGGATACTTCAAGCCAAAGTCCCCTCGAAGAGCAGGTGATCCGGTTCTGGGAGGTTGGGCACGAACCCCAGGGCTTGACTTGGTAGGTGAGCCTTGCCAACCAGTCACTCGTGTCCGCGACCGCCTCTTGTTGATAGACTCCTCCGGGGTCGAATTGAGACGCCCTATTGTATTTAGTGATCTCATACGCGGCATCTCCTTCACCAAGCCTGCGTCTGGGATGTATCCTCTTGAGCCGACACTTGGCAAAGATGGCACCGCTCGCAACGTGCTCCTGGGCGGTATAGATGGGGGCCGCTCCTTGGTATAAGTATTGGCTTTGTAATTCGGTGCTGCATTCTCGTCGTATCCTATCAAGACTTGCCGCGTTGATCTCGTCGGACTGCCTCCGCCTTGAAAGGTTTGTGCATTGCCCTTGACGCTGCTTAGAGGGCTGCGATTCGTTGTCCCATCCTTTGCAGGTGTGAAATGCTCAGGTGTTGAGCCTATAGAAGCGTTTTCCCTAACGTGACCCAGTGTTGGAAGTACGTCGTTCCATTTCTCTCGCTTGCTGGGTGTCAAAGGCGCTTCGAGCTGTGACACTTTTGAGCTAAGCCAGGTCTTCCATTCTACAGAACTGGCTGTCGATGTATCTCGTTGGTGTTGACGATATGACAGTCGGGCAGGAATCTCTAATGGCGGTACGGGATCATTGTAGATGCAAGTCTCATTCTGTCCCGCGGTGTTCTCCGAAGCTGAACGCACCGGGTTTGCATCATCACCCGCACAAGAGTAAACACTTTCCGCATCTCCCACCTGCAGGTCCTTACCTGAAGATGGGCTACTGTCTTGACGCGTAGGAAGGCACAAGGTCGATAGCGAATGTAGATACCGTGATCCCTGGAAAGCGTCTTGTTCTTCTTCAGAGTTCATCTGGCTTGCTCTGAGAGCACGACGGTAAGGACTTGGGGAACGGAACGATTGACAGGAAGGACTTGCGAAAAATGCAGAGCTCCTCTGGGTGATCGTCTTGTGAGGTTCCAGGCCTTGGAGTAGAACACTAGTACGCTCGCTCTCAGAGTGAGTCCTATCGTCGCTCCAATCCAATGCATCTGTGTGTTGGGCAGTAGATGTGTGGTCGGCTTGGGGCTGGTGCTTGTTCTCGTGCTCGGGGATCTCAGTGGCTGAGCTTGAGCTTCGAGAAGAATGATCTTTATTGTCCCTGAAAACGTTATCATCAGGCCGAACGCACCGAATGGTGGAGCAATCCCACTGTCTGTTGACGGATTGGCCATCACTATCTCCGGTGTTCGTTGCTCTAGACTTGACTGAGCCTGGTTGAGACTGCAGGACCCTATCCGTTGGCTCCTTGCGTACGAGTCGCTCCATAAGGGCTGAGTAGACTCGTTCGCTGTCAACCGACATGTCTGCAATCTTGTCTCTAGTTTGCTGCTCCAAATATTCGATCGATCGAGCTGATGACGGAATATGCGTGCCATTCTCTTTAATCACAGAGAGGCGCTGCCTCTCCCAGTCTCCAATAGTCCCATGGCTTGTCACTGTATTTGTCATCGAGTTCGTCCAGCTGGTGACACGAGACTTGTCATCAGGAATATGCTGGTCGCCGTCTCCAAAGCTTTCAACGCTACCCTTGCGAGACCTGAGCTGCTGGTTGGACGGTACGTCGTGCAAAGAAGGAACATGCGATGTAACATGAAACATGGAGGCTTCTTCGGTCGATTCAACGTCCCCGAGGTGCAAGCAACTTTCTGCATCCGAATCCTTCTCCGCCGCGACTTGTTCGTGTTCATGCTGGCCTGAGTCCTCGGAACTCTTTCCTCTGCCAAACAGCCCCCGCAGTCGTGATCTGAGTCCATGAGACACTTTGCGCGCCGTCTTTCTGATGCCTCTCTGCTTTGAAGCGGAGATAGTGGAAAGGGCCGAGACTGCTGTATTGTTGCTGCTATTGCGCATCGACTTTCGGAATGGAGAGTTTTCGCTTTGTGTGTGCTTTGGGCGTAGTAAAGTCGACGCTTGACTCTTTTTCGCATCTTGTTCCTGTATCTGTCGAAATTTCTCTCTAGCAAGTTGAACTGCAAGATCATGATCATCACCACGGCTGCTTGAGCGTGACGCCGCCAGTCGTCGCCGGGTTTTGAGGAAGCTCATTGATGTAGAAGCTCTAAGACTGGCATGGGGTGGCATCGCAGCCTTTAGCTGTTCATTTTCGCAATTCGTAGGCAGAAGTCGAGGAACTGGAGGCGGCTGGCGAGTCCTTGCAGACCAGGTCTTGCTACAAATTGTCCCTGTCTCTGCATGCGAGGAAGTCACCATTGACCGGGACTTCCTGACCTTTTTGTAGGATGCGGCCATCGAAGCAGCATCTTCTTCTGGGTGGTAACACGAGTCGGGTGGCTGCAGCGTCTCTAGGTAACGTCGGGTAAGGGAGAAGTTATCTGGTCGTTCGTCTTGGAACGACTGCGTGGGTGAGGGTCTGGCGTTTGAGTTCCCGAAAGCATGGATCGCGGAAGTTGCTTTTGTCGGAGAATCTCTTCCACCATTCGCTCTGGGTGCAAAATTCCTGCGTGGGTGAGCTAACGGCCCGGTAAAGCGAACGCTTTTCTGTCGAGCGATGTTTGAACTGCCATGGCCGCTCAGAGCACTGTCAGTCCGCTCCAGGCTGTGTCTGACGACGCTGCCAGTGCCATCACTCCTGTCGGGGTAGAAGCTCGCAGGGTCCCGTGGGAATAGCATTCCCTCACTACTGTCTCTGTCTTGAGCCCGTTGATATGAGACTACAGCAGCAATGTTGGCATCTCGTTCAGCCCTAGCAGGATTGATGGATTCAAGGTCGCGGATGGGACTGCGGGCGACAGAGTTGGTGGATTTGCTTCGACTCAGTGGACGGCGATTCTTCTTTCGAGAGCTGTTACGTCGCAGCATCTCTCATAAATGTTCGGATTTGCAACTGCAAGTAAGAGTTGGGTATAAATGAAGGCAGATCGTAGACTCGAAAACAACAATATGAAGGATAGAGTGATGCCTTGTTGGTGATGACACCAAATGAGTAGAACGAAAGAGAGACATGGCAAAGAATGACTCAACACACTTGAGATAAACATGAGGAAGGAACGGGGATGCTGGATCGTTCGAAGTTGGAAGGAACTATTCGCAGGTGAGCAACAGCCAAAGAACGTACCTCCCGCAAACGCCTCCACCAAAGCACCTACCCTCAGATGCCCGCCATATCGGCGGTAATCAGCGAGAAAACAACATTCACATACAGCACAAAAGGACATCACGTTGGGAAGAGACTGTTCTTGTAATAAGGAGATGTATTGTAATAAGCAAGCCTAAATCTAGCCTGCCCCATGGACTAACCCATGCATTCAAGCGCACAATGTGATGACAACTGGTCATCAAGAAGAGCAAGCGCCCCTATCAATGTCATGTAACCCAAACCAAAAAGACCCATAACAATCCGTAATCCCAACATAATGTGTACCCAATGCACCCAGTGATAAGATTATAGATCTTACAGGTTGAGCTCCTTGAGGAACTGCTCAAGCTCCTCATCGACGAGCTCGTGGATCTTCTTGGAGAACTTCTCGGCCTTGGAGCCAAGCTCCTTAGCACCAGTGGTCAGCTTGCCAGAGACGAGGTTGACCTCCTGCTCGACAGCGTGCTTGATCTCCTCGACGCGAGAAGAGGGAGCAGCCTTGACCTTGTAGCTACCAGCCTCGACAATCTTCTTGTAGTCGCTGCAGCCACCGCCGTTCCAGGCGAGCAGGTTGGGGGTGTCGGAGGGAATGTCGGAGAGAGCATCCTCAGTGGCGACGGAGATGAGGTTCTCCTTGAGCTTCTTGGGGGTGATGGAAGCAAGGGCGTACTCGGAGTCCTCAGCGGGCTGAAGAGAGAGGTAGTAGGCGAGGAGACCAGCAATGTGGGGAGAGGCCATGGAGGTACCAGAGATGGTGTTGACGGCGTACTTGGAGCCGATCCAGGTGGACTGAATGTTCAGACCGGGGGCGAAGATGTCAGTGCACTTTCCGTAGTTGGAGAAGTAGGCACGGCTGTCATCAAGAGCAGAGGCACCGACGGTGACGGGCTCAGAGGCGGCAGCGGGGGAGTAGTTGCAGGCATCAGCGTTGTCGTTGCCAGCGGCGACAGCAAAGTGAATACCAGTGCGGACAGCGGCGTTGACGGCGGCATCGAGAGCCTGGGTCTTACCACCACCAAGAGACATGTTGGCGACAGAGCCCTTGAAGCCCTTGCGCTTGCCGTCCTTGGCCTTCTTCTTCTGCTCGAGATGGCTAGTGGCAGCAAATTCGACACCCTTGACAACGTCGGACATGGATCCAGAGCCGTTAGATCGGAGGACCTTGACGGCATAGACGTTGGCCTTCTTGGCAACACCGTACTTCTTACCAGCAACAGTACCGGAACAATGGGTACCGTGACCGTTGCCATCCTCATCGGCATCGCCAGAGGGGATGGTCTTACCCCAGTGGGCACGACCCTCGAAGTCAACGTGGTCGATGTTGGTACCAGTGTCAACAATGTAGGCATCGACACCCTCACCACCATCGGAAGAGTAGAGGTACTTGTTGAAGGTACCGAAGTTGAGGGTGTTGCGGTGGGAGATACGGGCAAGACCCCAAGGAGCCTGTCGCTCGGTCTCGCCGTCGCACTTGTCCTCAGTGATCATGTTCTGGGAAACAGGGACCATGGTGTGGACAAGAGTGTCTCGCTCAATGAACTCGACCTGGTTGTTGTTAGCTTCTGATGATCATGAGGCATAATCGGAGATACTTACGTCAGGGTGGTTTCGGACCTTCTCGATCATGGACTCGTCAAAGTGGCCGGCATAGCCCTTGAAGGCATCACCGATGTCAAAGGTGTGCTTCAAGCCAGAGAAGGTCTTATCTGTGAAAGGAATGGAGCGCTTTCGCAGTTCGAGGCGCTCAGTCTCGCCTTGCTTGTGTGTGTCCTGAACCCACATGTGATGGTCGCTGGCAGCGGCATGATCAACATGGTCCTTGAACTTGATGATGTACGAGTCTGGGATGGTCTCGGCATCGATGGAGCTGAGGATGGGAGCGGCCTTGTCGTGGACTGTGCCGACGCTGAACGAGGCAGCGCTGGCGACAGCCGCCATAGAGAGGGTGAGAGCGGACTTCATGGTGACGAATGGCGCAATGACGAAGCTGAAGCGACAAAGCTTGTGTTTGGTCTACCTGCGACTCAAAGACAGAAAACAAATGGACAAATTGATGTCCTCGACCGTCTGAATAGATGGAATTAGACGAGATCGATACTGCAAAGGATGGGGAGAGAGATGATGGATATGGATGAGATGATGAAAGGAAGAAGAAGCGATGGCGGCAGCACCTGGGGTAGATAAGCAAAGCACGAGCAGCGTGCGACAGCTCCAGTGTTGCCTCAGCGGGCCTGGGGACCCGGCAGGAGGGTGTGACGCATCCATCTCTAGGAAGGGCGATAACACAGTGGCTGAGGACCGAATATGGTTTAGCGCTTGTGCAAGAGGACCAATGGCCGTCACCGAGGCAATGCGATAACGGCACCTGTTTGAGCCAGGTACCTCTTAGCTCTCATGACGGACAGTGTGAGAGTTTAGCCAATGCACTGAGTTCAGAAGGCCGAGGCGGGCTACAGTTCAGCCGTCTTGACCCGAGGAATGGTCATGATGAAGATGAGGAGCCTGCTATGGACGTTTTTACTGAGAGTCAGGGAGATACAGTGATTACGCGACTATCCATTCACCGCTTCTGATCGTTTGAGAGTCAACTGATGGCGAGTGATTGCCTCATGTTGACGAAGGCTGACAACCCGGTCGTGTTTGTCCGCCTCGTTTCGAGTCATGGATCATGGATAGGCTCTCGGTAGCGGGAGCGAACACGACATCACTGTACTGAAGGTTGAGACTTGAGAGCAAGATTTACTTCTCATGCAAGCTTATTTGTTGATGATTCAGCCTTTTTATCAAACTTCACAAGTTAAAAATCTGTCCTTTCCATTATATTCCCGGCGTACCTTCATCTCAACGGAGTATTCGCTCCTCAAGGCTGATCCATTACAGTTACTCAGCCATACAGATACAGTTCATCATGAATACGCAAGCTCTCTCACACTGTCCTACCTCAGGCAGATCAAAGTATCCTGATCGCGCCGGAACCAAGATCCACCCAGACAGGGTGAGCTTCAGCAAGTCAGGTACCTTCCAGTTTGCGGTGTTTGCAGCCAAAAGCAGGTGTCTCTCTACCCAGTGCTAAAACGCAGAATGCGGGGAGCGCCTTGGCTCCGATTGGCCCCCACTGACCTAATCCGCCTGATCCATCGAGTCAGACGACGTCCCTGGCACGTGCCCAGTGTAGCATGCCCATGTCTCAATTCGACTCTCAAGCACTGTTCGCTCCAAGCCAACGCCAGCAGCGCCTCACCATCCCAGTCCGTTCCCAGGGTTAAGAGTGACCTTTTGTCTTGGGGAGATTCGATTCCTTGGAAAGACAACACGGCAGAGCAGACGTCATGATTCACTATGCGAAATTGATAAGCTATTTCACGGTTCTCACCAGGCACCCAGAACTTCCGGGGCTTAACGTAGGTTGGCCAGTGCTTTGCTCTCTGTCAATGCACGCCAGGCACCTTGAGCTCCAAGCTCGGGTGAGGTACATACGCATGCGTAGCGCGTCTGCATCTGGTACAGACTACAGAGCTCTCGGGGAGCTCTCCACTCTCTAGTATCGGCAGCGATTTGTTATCTCGCCGGCTCAGATAACGCCATTAAGCAGCACTTGTAGCTCATTCTAGGTGTCGGACGACCGAGCTGCTCAACAAATTGGCCTGTCTAGCCTGTTTATCAACACTTATCCAGTAGATAAGCTGATTCCAACCTGTTTGAGATAAGGATTGACGGATCTCGGAACATTTATGGTTTCAGTCCCATGATCGACAAAGCTCCTGATCTAGGTATTTATGATGAGGTTTAGCCAAAATTGCAAATAACAATAAGTTTTGGTGAATTAAAATGCTTAGGCGAAAGCAACACGAAAGTCAGATACCTTATATGTTGAATCGGAATTGTTTTTAAGTGTCCATGGCTCTATAGCCCGCCATGCTTATAGATGCATGCACCTTGGAGCTGAACAGCAAGACCCTGATTTGAGGCCCATGTCGCATTCGAAGCATGCTGCCTATCTGAGAAAGCCATGTTAATTAATATGGACATTCATAGAGAGAATCTGTAGCTGCACGGTATCTTATCCTAAACTTCCTGTTGACTGATTCCACTATAGTCTCCATTTCGGAGCATTTTCCATTTAACAAGCATTCTTCCAAGTTGGACATGCTTATGCAAGACCGATCATCAAAGGGACAGTAAAGACCATGATTTACACAAAAGCAGCAAATATGTATACGTACTTGCGTATCTCAGTTCTACTCAAAACAAAGAGAACAGGACAGTGGTTACACAATTCGTGGCATCTGCATGACAGGCAACATGTTCGTACAAGCTACCCTGAACCAAATATCGACGCCACCGAGACATGGCGTTTCAAACAAGACAATGTCTCGAGTATCAACACCACTATTAATCCATAAATCGCGATGAGTGAACCGATGTAGTTGATCTTCTCCAAAATCCTCCCATCGAAACCCTCCATATGCAGGTGTGGAGGTTTCCATCAGGTGCACGCGTTCATGTCACTCCAACACCGTGACTCGAGCTTCGTCAGCTCAGGCGATCCGCCCAAAAGTAGTGGCACTACACTGAGAGTGAGGGGCCGCCTCGCCACAGCCAAGCCACACCTCCAAGGCTGACCCCGAGTTACAGTATTGAGCACAGGTAGTCCAGGCTCCAGTCGTGACCGTTTGTTTCAAGACACCTTCGCTAATTTTCAGCTTCAGAGTCTGTTTGACGAGCTCGAGCCCCGATACCTCCCGCCGATCTTCCTCACAAACCGCCGAGCCCCCGTGGTCGTGTTGTGTGCGCTGTCCTTCCCCCTGCCAGAGAGCTTCATGCGCCCCGCGCCGGTAGCTCCAACAAGTTCTAAATCTTACTCTTCGATGCCTACGACGACTGATAACGGCCTGGACCCTTGAAGGGCTCAGGAGGGAAAAGGTTGCTTCTGGAATGAACCCGTGATTAAGCAATCCACACAATGGCCTCAATACCAAGAAGATACCGGTCGTCCACCTCGGCCTCGAATCCTCCGAACAGCAAGTCCTTCGAGATAATAAAGGGCTTGCTCGAAGCTCTGAACCTCGACACGACTCTACACAAGCAAGACGGATACCCTCAAATACCGCCATTGTTACGGAAACTCCGACATATTATACAGCATATTTCTGCGACGCACTCGCCCGTCCTTCAAGATGACTTTCGACATGCCGACGGCTTCCAAACCATCCTTAATCTGTTACGAGCCTTTTCAGGCTACTACGACCCCGATAAGCGAAGCGATGCGGACATGCTTGCTCTGTTTAAGCTGCTAGGAGACTGCCTTAACCTGCTTTCGGGGGCGCTGCGTGGACATTCAGGGAACCGACGATTTTTTCGATATCGAGTCGAGGGAGGCGGTTGGGAGGCTTTAGAGCAAGTTATCGCAAGCATAGGACTCGGCGGGGCTGAGCCTGATGCCTGGATAAGCTGTCATGTCTTCGGAAAGCTGCTCGCCTTTTCCCTCGACGACGAGGCACTAGATCTTCTATGCCAATCAATCGCAAAATCACTACGACCCGACGACGAGAATTCCCCAAAAGAAGAAGAGGATGATAGCGCCGAAGAACAATGGGATCTTGTGCTGGCCAAGTCTGCCGAGAATATTACACCTGGTGTGAAGGAGGTTGTCAATGCCAAGACCATAATACGGCATCCTGAGATTCTGAGAGCAGTCGTCAGCTTCTGGATGGCCATTCCCCGAATGAAAGATGGCCTCGCAAACCCCGCCTCACTGCTCGTCTTGGAGACAATTCACAATATTATCGCGGTTTCTATATATAATCGAGCTGCCGTCCACTCGACGGGTGCATTATCACAATTCCTACGGGTCGCCTTCAATGCCGATTCAGCACTGAGCCCGCCCGAACGAGAGAAGGTTTTGGGGATTTGCAGAATGCTCATGTTTTTGGGTGTGAATGAACCTGCCGATACACAATTCCTCTTATCAAGGCCTGGGTCTGAAGCGTCCGAGTTTTGCTTACAGATGACATCGAAACATTCTGGTCCTCCCTTCTTCCAATTCGATCTCTCATTGCACGGCCATTCGTCCCTTGAGTTGTCGAGTCTTGGTCGATCGTTCCCACCGCAGTCTAGTGCAGGTTACACATTTACAGCGTGGATTCGAGTAGACAGCTTCGATCCTACTGCACATACAACGATATTTGGGGTCTTTGATTCCACGCAAGCATGCTTTCTGCTGATGTATCTTGAGAGAGATACTCACAACTTTATCTTACAAACATCTGTTACCTCCAACAAACCTAGTGTCAGGTTCAAATCTGTTTCGTTCAAGGAGAACAAATGGTACCACATTGCTATTGTGCATCGCCGACCAAAGGCATTAGTTACCAGCAAGGCGTCACTCTACGTGAACGGTGAATTCTCAGAACAAATCCGCTGCAACTACCCCCATCTTCCACCTTTGTCAAATGGTGCCCATGATAGTTTTGCCTCTTTCAACTCGAATCAGAACAAGACGAATCCAGTGCAAGCGTTTATCGGTACGCCGAAAGACCTTTCGAACCAAATAGGCCCCGGACTTGTGTTCTCGCGCTGGTCACTTGCCTCGGCGCACTTGTTCGAGGATGCCTTGAGTGATGACTTTTTGGCAGTCCACTATGGCCTTGGGCCGCGATACCAGGGCAACTTCCAGGATAGCTTAGGAGGCTTTCAGACCTATGAGGCATCAGCCACCTTGGGACTCAGAAACGAGATCGCACATCCCGGTAAGGGCGAGACTTCGGACATTATAAGAGCTGTCCGTGAGAAAGCTGGCTCATTACTACCCGAATCCAAGATCCTTCTCAGCATTCTACCTTCAGCCACGTTTCCAGAAAATGTGCAATTCTATGATACAGGACTTTTGAGGTCACTTCCACGAAACTGCGCTCGCAATCTCTTCCGTGCATCAAACCAAGAGGGCGCACCTCTAGCCATCAACTGTGCGGTGCCAAGTCTTCCAGACTCCTTGTTCAGAGTTCAAGGTCTTCTCCAATTCCGAGGCAGTCCTATCGTCGCTGTGCCATCGTACTTGGACGAGAACCTATGGCGGCTTGCTGGTTTCACTCCACTGGCTCTGAAGTTGTTTGAGCGAGCATCGTCAATAGAAGAGACAGTGAGATCAGCAGAAATGCTGTTTTACTGCATTCGACAAAGCTGGAGGAACAGTGAAGCTATCGAAAAGGACAATGGATACGGCATTTTGGCGATGCTTCTCCGCGTCAAGCTGGGCTATGACCGCAGCAGCGGCGACTCAACAGTTACCCGACTCCAGGTTTCTAATGAAGACCGCGATCGACTGGCGTTTCAACTACTGAGTCTCATCCTTGGGTTCGTTGGGTATAACCACACAGAGCCCATGGAGTCCTTCATCATCAACCCACTTGCTTATCGCATTTTACTCATCGACTTGGACATCTGGCGAAAGTCGGCACCTCGGATCCAAGAGCTTTACTATAAACAATTCGTGACATTCGCAGTTAAGAGCAAGTATCACGAATTTAATAGCCGAAGGCTAATAAGGATGAGTATGTTACATCATGCCTACACTTTGCAATCATGCTAATCATCCTCAGGAATTGTCAAGAGGTTGCTCGATGCCATGAAAGGAGAGGTCGTATCAGAAGACACGATATCTCACTTCATGGGTGCTTTCGAAGTCCTTGTTGCGTCCAACTTTAGCCAAGAGGTCATGCGATCGCTGTCGCTTTTCATCACATACGCTTTCCATTCACAACCCTCATCCTTACCACGAACTCCACGACCTCTTTCTGCTATATCTCGATCGAGCACTCCAGTTCCACGAAGGCGAGGCACACCGACTGATCCCACCGCAGCTGCGGTTGCCTCTGGTTTGAAGTTTTTGACCAAGAAGCAGCTTGGTGTCAAGGTTCTAAGCATGTACTCGCGCATTCTGTGTGAAAAGGGCAACACGACGCACATCAAGAAGTTTGCGCGAACTGTGACAAATAAGGTGAGAGCGAGTATATCTTGTGTGTTTCTTTGCTAATTTCTGTAGTGGCTCCTTTACCTGTTGGCTGAAGACGATCCAGAAGTCGTTGTCCACGGTTGCAAGATCCTGGCTCGTCTCCTGGTCACCCATGGCTCGAACTATACCTCAAAATTCGCTGGAAAGTCGGGAGGCTTCATCATCATGTCGAATAGACTCAAGCGATTTTGGGATATGCCAACTCTGTGGCCCATTTGCTTTAGTATCTTGTTTGGCTACGATGTGGCCGAGATCAACTTTGACAGAAATTTCGACTTCTTCAGCCTGTTGGAGACATTCGGCAAGCGAAAGGTCGTATATCCCGAATCATTGTCCGTCATTACTGCCATGCTACAGCATGGCCTGAAGGATGTGATGAGACATCAGGATGATCCAGACTCGCCGGCAACTCATATAGACCCAGCTTTCGCGCTTAAGAAGCACGCATCGTCTACTGAACTACGCCCGCGGGCGAGCTCCATGAACCTGGCCACTGCCCTTGAAACACGCTCAAACTTCTCACGAGATAGCGAGCGAGTTGCAAGCTACGCTAGCGTTCTACATACTGTTATTCGCTTCCTTTCAGATCTCCATGCACGGTCAACGGAATTCAGGGACTTTGCTCTGAACTCAGAATGGGTGAGACTGTTGCTCTCAGCACTCTACCCAGTCATCGTTAGCGCCGATGCGGTGACACCCGAAACCGAGTTGAACTCTGGCGATACGGCGTTGACGTTTGAGGGGACTGATGTTATCATCCGCCCGATTAGTGGTAGTGCTTCAAATGCCACGCCTATTGTACGAACGACAAGCGTGGATCCAGTGCCGTCGCCTCAGTCAACACCACCAAAGGGCACACCACTGCGAAGAGCCTCCTCGTTTATCCTACTCACCCAACAAAAATCACCAGTTGGCCCCAGCCCAGCTCGCCTGAACCCAGCACTGCCTTCATTGAGATCGGTACCAAGCAAGAAGCCTAGTAGCGATATCTTGGATGGACTCCTGGAGCTGGTGGTGAATGTCTTTATGGATCAGCTTCTGGCACGGAAAGATTTCCCAGGTTTCGGCCTGTTTACTAAAGTTCCTCCTGGGTTCCGTGAACACCAAGCGTACTTTGAGTCTTATATCTTGAAGCATGTGATTGCTCAATTGACGAATAATGTTCAGCTCAATCAGAAAGCAATCTGTGAGCCTCGTGTACTGACCAACCTGTCCCGATTCTGCACACACATGTCAGAGGCCATTTTCGAGGGATGGTTCATGAATGGCGCTGAGGCAATGATTGACTTTGTTGGCATGCTTCTGGAATTTCTGCAGCGTCCGGATATCTCAAACCTCAAGAGTGTCCGGCTTTGCAGCCAAGCTGTCGCCACAATCCGAAGCTGCTTACTGAGGATCATTCTTCTGAGGTTGTCGGATCTTGACAACCAAGAGACCACTTTGGTGGAGGCCAAACAGTTCATGGACAAGATGGTGTACTGGCAAATGTCAATTCTTGGTTGCTTTACGAGCGAGGACGAGTTTCTTAAACTCTTCTGGTACCAGCTCTACACGAAACTCATTGGCGACAAGATGCCCCTTCGTATTGCGGCAGCTAACTTCTTACGCATTATCTTGGTGCAGAAGCCAGAGGAATCTGCTACGTTGATCCGCTCTTGCATGTCGCCAGACCAAAAGCAGCTTTCGAAGGACTTTCAGAAGTTGACAGGCGTGGATGATGAATCATTCGTTGACTGGGTTGACAAGCACCGCCCATCGCTAGATGTACTCTTCTTTGGCGGCATGTCTAAAACATGGGAGGATTTCGTCAGTTCAGAAAACGTACGAACTTCGGAGACAGCCAAAGTTCGTCTCACCAAGCGTAAAGATAAGCTCAGATCATTGCATGCGGAGAGCATCAACACGGAGAAGATTCTCATCAGTCATGATATTGGCAACAGCGCTTGGATGAAGAGCATCTACAACTCTGAGTACTTCAAGTATCAGCGACTCATGCAGGACCAACAAGATGACCTAGTATTCCTAAGCGCGGCTTACACCAAGATGGAGCGGGATCTTATGAGGCCTGGTGCGGTGTTCAGTGAGGCAGCTACACCCAAATGGAAGCTTGATCGCACAGAAGGACGAAATCGGATGAGGCTAAGGGTTCTTCCGGATTTTACGATCAGCAAGGATGAGTATCAGCCGAAGAGGAAGGCGAGTGAGGTGCTACATACTCTCCGGATCAACACATCGGCTAGTCCGGCGCCTTCGATCCAGGCTTCGGCTGTGACGCCAACGAAACCAAGCGCTGCATCGGCTCTGGATGGCAATGCTGAACAGCCTCAATTTACAGAAGAGCCAGAATCTACCGAGCCAGCTGAGCAACCCAGCTCTGGTGTTGCGCCCGAAGATGACTTTGAGCTCGTGGATGACCCCAATGACCCCAACGAAGGAGATGAAGGTTTCGAGGACAAAAACCGCAAAGTGATGCGACGATTGGAGCGAGGAGACCAAGTCCAGTCTGCATACAATATCTCACGCATCATTGGACTGGAAGCATGCGAGGGAATCCTCATAATAGGCAAGGATGCCCTTTACATAATGGACAACGTGTTTCAGTGTGCCAACGGTGACATCGTCAATGTCTGGCAGGCTCCTCCCGAAGAGCGCGACCCTTTCTCTCAGATCGTCACGGATGCCAAGACTTCTGAGAAGCGACAGAACAATAAGGAGCAGGAGTCGAGGCATTGGCGATGGCAGGATGTTATCAGCATTTCGAAGCGTCGGTTCCTGTTTCGAGATGTTGCGATCGAGGTGTTCTTCACTGACGGTCGAAGCTATCTCTTGACTACGATTAACCCTGTGGTGCGAGATAACCTGTTTGTGAAAATGCTCAACAAGGCACCTCACACAAGCGGCGCAAACACGCTTCCGAACCCTGAAGATGCCTGGCGTCTGGAGTCTCTCAAGGTCTTTGAGGAATCGCCTCAAGGATTCGGGTCCAAGTTTGGCACATTCTTCAACTCATCGCCTTGGAATCCTCTCCTTAAGAAATGGCAGAAGGGCGAGATCTCCAACTTTCACTATCTCATGATGGTCAACACCATGGCTGGAAGGACGTTCAATGATTTGACCCAGTACCCAGTCTTCCCGTGGGTTCTGGCAGATTATACTAGCGAAGACTTGGATCTTGATGATCCCAACACCTTCCGCGATCTGTCAAAGCCGATGGGTGCCCAGACACCGAACAGAGTGGGAGGCTTTGTTGAGAGTTACAACGCGTTGGCAGAGATTGGAGAGATCCCTTTCCACTATGGCACTCACTACTCTTCTGCCATGATTGTCTCATCATACCTGATCCGTCTCCCGCCATTTGTCCAATCGTATATCCTACTGCAAGGTGGAAGCTTCGATCACGCCGACCGTCTATTCCAGTCAATCCCAGAAGCCTGGAAGTCAGCTTCTTGCAAGAACAAGGCCGATGTGAGAGAACTCATCCCCGAGTTCTACTGTCTTCCCGAATTCTTGACCAACGTCAACGGCTACAATTTTGGCAATCGCGAGAGCAACGGCGTTAAGGTCGACCACGTTGAGCTTCCGCCGTGGGCCAAGGGTGACCCGAGGATCTTCATCGCCAAGCACAGGGAAGCACTCGAAAGCCCGTATGTGAGCGAGAACCTACATCAGTGGATTGATTTGGTCTTTGGTTATAAACAACGAGGTGAAGCAGCGGTAGAAAACCTCAATGTGTTCCATCATCTTTCTTATCGTGGTGCGACGGATCTGGACAGCATCACGGATGCAAAGGAGAGAGCTATTCTAGCGGGAGTCATTCATAACTTTGGACAGACCCCTCATCAAGTGTTCATGAAGTCGCATCCTGCTCGAGAACACGTCAAGAGTCCAGTCAGACGATTAGACAGCAGTGTGTTTTCATTGGGCTGTCTGCCGCACCCACTCCTTGGTAAGAACTCTGTCTCCTTTTTAAACCCCAGACATCACTGACCGATTCAGTAGAAAGTCACGAACGTGTAGCCTCGCTGATTCACGCCTCCAAACTCGACCGCTTGCTGTGCGCTTCTCCGTTCCGTCTTAACTTTCCACCATACGACAAATTCCTAGAATGGGGATACGCAGACAACAGTATTCGCTTCTTCTTCAGCGACAACCGAAAGGTAATGCAGAACCTTGTTCCTCGACCTGGCCACGTCGCTAACTCAACAAAGCCTGCTGGACTCTTTGAAAACCTTCATATCGGCCAGATCTCCTGCGCTTGCTTTGCCGACTCCAAAACCTTGATCACTGCTGGAGAGGATTGTGTTGTCTCGGTGTATGCACTACAGACTTTGCCTGGAAAGCCGGTTGAGTTACTGCCGAGGTCTAGTCTTTTTGGACACAAGTCGCCTGTCACGACGATTGCTGTCAGCAAAGCGTTCAGCACGCTCTTGACTGTTTCTGCAGATGGGCAAGCATTCTTGTGGGATCTGAACAGACTGTCGTTTATTCGCAAGCTGCCGTTGGTGCGACCTGTCGAATGCGCACGTATCAACGACATTTCGGGCGAGATTCTTCTCTGCTCTGGACCCAATGTGATCCTGTACACACTCAACGGCACACTCCTTCTGGAACAGAACGTCTGTTTTGAGCAGGACGACTACATCCACTCATGCGCCTTTTACGAAGGCGCTGGCAATGAGTGGCTCGACAATTACTTGATCTTTACGGGCCACAAGCGTGGCAGAGTCAACGTCTGGCGACGCAGTATCGTGGGCAGCCGATGGACGCTTGAGCTCCTCAGAAAGCTTGACCATGTTGATTATAAGAACGACAAGGGTGCCAACACAGAGGCAGGCATAACGTGCATAAGTCCAATGCCAACATGTGTTTACACAGGAGATGATGACGGTCGAGTTGTAAGTGTCTCTTCCTCTCAACAATATTCCTCAAACTAACAGTTCTAGTACGAATGGAATCTACTAAGCAGGGAGAGATAGAGTCTTTCCCTACCGAATCGGACATCAGTTCGATATGACCACCGACATAGCCTCGCATGACTAAAGAGAAGGAGGATATTCTGTTTTTCTTGGCTTCTTGCACATCGCTGCGGCGTTTCCTGCTTCATGTTTATACGCATGTTTAGAAAATCAACGACTCGCGCACATCCTCTCACACAACACATATATATAGGTATCGAAATGTAGACAGCCGGTGGATGGATTGATTGTAGAAAAATCGAATTGAAGCGTCAATTGCTGCTGGGTCTTCTCGTCCCTATTCTTCCTCTATGATATCCCTTCTCCCTCTCGCATCGGGAAACGCCGTGGTTTGTACAAAGTTATGCTCCTCGGAGCCGTAATGATTTCCTTCGTCTTTTCAATTCGAATGCTTAGTCGTCGTAGCCGGTGAGCTGTTTCCTGGGACCAGAGGGAACTGTGCTTGTTAGTCTCGCATTGGGGGATTGAGGTCGAAGAGGAGCAAACGCACTGGGATAGGTGACGGGAACGGGGGGGGCATCGATATCGCCAAAGTAGTGTCGGATCGGAGGAACAATTGGCATAGCGACGGGGCCTGCTGCGCCGATGATGACGGACCAGAAGAGGGCGGGACGCTCGCGGGCTGCCCAGCGGCAGTACTTGAGGGGAGTTTGCCAGAAGAGAGGAGCGGCAGACATGATGGCCTATATAAATTAGCACAGAAACTAACAATGGCGTATCGGGAGTGAGGCCATACTCAATTGACGATGTGGTGTTTGTCGTTTCAATCTTGGTGGTGATGATGGTCTCGAGCAACGGTCCAATCGTATCCTCGGAAAAACCAAGCCGCGAGCATCGGATTATTTCCTCACCTCACTTTACAGAACCTTAGCTCTCAGAGTCGCTACCACAAAAAAGGACTAGCGCATCCGCAGTTTCACATCCCGTTCTCCCCCACTGAAGGCTACGTATCCCTAAGACGCCAACGCAAGCTACCACGGTTCCACTGAGAGCTTCCTACACGCAAGCTGTCCAAACTTGCACCAAACACTATAAACCCACGCAACTCAGAACCACACGATGCGGTCACTCTTGAGCCTCGTGGTCTTTCTTTTCGCGGCGCTGGTTTCGGCCGTGAGCACAACTGGTAATCGACTACTGGTTATTCTCGATACGCCCAAGGACAAGGAGGCGTATACTACGTTTTTCCGCGACTTGTCTGGTATGAACCCTCTGCAGAGTATTGGGGAGATGGTGAAGCTTACAATTGATAGAACGGGGTTATGATATCACGTATGAGACACCAAAGAGCGATGATTTGAAGCTGTTCAAATATGGCGAGAGGACTTATGATCATCTTGTCTTTCTCCCCACCAAGATCAAGGGTTCGTCATGTCTCGTTTCTTGAGAATACAGCTTTACTGACTGGCGCAGGTCTGGGACCCAATTTGACCCCCAATGCCATCGTCGACTTCATCAACGCCGGCGGAAACATCCTCCTGACAATGTCCGCTACCCACAAGGTCCCCGTTACTCTCGTCTCGGTCCTCGACCAACTCGACGTTACCATTCCCGCTGAGCGCAACGGCAAGGTCGTCGACCACTTCACCTACGATGCCGTTTCCGCAGCCGAGACACACGACACTCTCGTTCTCGACGCTCCCCGCAACGTTCGTCCAGGTCTGAAGGACTACTTCGAGATTCCCGGCGCATTCATCTCCGTTCCCCACGCCATTGGCCACACTCTTGGTTCAGGACCTCTTCTTACACCCGTTCTCCGAGCGCCCCCTACCGCTTATAGCTACAACCCCAAGGAGCAGGGCGATACTGTCGAGCCTGATGATCTGTTCGCTGCCGGAAAGCAACTTGCTCTTGTTTCTGTCTTCCAGGCTCGCAACTCTGCGCGCGTCACTGTCGTTGGTGCTGCTGAGATGCTGCAGGACAAGGCTTTTGACACCAAGGTTACTCGACAGGGTGGAAAGGCTATCTTCCCTGCCAACAAGGAGTTTATCACAAACTTGGCTGGCTGGACTTTCCAGGAGCTTGGTGTTTTGCGGGTGAACAAGATTGAGCACCACCTCAAGGGTGACAACGAGACCAACCCTGAGCTGTACCGCATCAAGAACGATGTTGTATGTAGACCTCCCCTGACATGATTGACCTCGCTAACAATTCGCAGACCTACAGCATCTCCGTCTCCGAGTACGCCTGGAACGACTGGCAACCCTTCCACCTCCCTGAGGGCGACCACCTCCAGCTCGAGTTCTCCATGCTGTCCCCTTTCCACCGCATCTCCCTGAAGCCCGTCCATGTCGGTGAGGACGAGACTGTCTACGGCACCGACTTTGTTCTTCCGGACCAGCACGGCATCTTCAACTTCATGGTCAACTACAAGCGACCCTTCCTGACCAACCTCGAGGAGAAGCGAACTGTCAGCGTTCGACACATGGCTCACGACGAGTACCCCAGGAGTTACGTGATCAACGGCGCTTGGCCCGGTCTGACAGGCATCTCAGCGACTATTGTTGGATTCCTGTCGTTCTGCATTGTGTGGATGTACAGCCAGCCTGTCAAGTCGGCTGCTGGCGCTAAGAAGACGCAATAGAGGATGGAGCAATGTACTAGTATTTTTTGACGCAACATCACGATTAAGAGTTCGTGGATATGTTGTACTGTAGAATGGGACCAAAAGTGAAATATAGAATGCGCATTTGTTTTCCTACAGCTATTGAAGTGTTTACGACTACCTGATGCATGTGACTCGAGATACGAAGATGTGATGGCTCCCTCAGATTAGCTCTCTTGGGTTCTCACTGACAACTCGCGGCAGTGGACAAGTCAATGCCCTGCAAACATCCTAGATGATGCCCGCCGCTGTTGCCTGCAAATTTGGCTTTTTGGTCGATTGATCATCACCGGGCAGCAAATTCGTATCTCAAAGCATTTCCTCCGTCCCATACGGCTCCTCACGAAGGCCAAGTCTGCTCTGATTGAAAACTATATCATGCGAATCACGAGTGTCTCTGTATTCCCAGCAAACGCCTCCAGAAGAGTGTTCGCAAAGGAAGAGAACAACTTCACGCAAAGGGGATTATCGTCATTGCGGCTACTCTAGGCACTTGCGAAGAATACATAAAAAAAACAAAGAAAATACTCCAAGGTCTGCTCAGATTTCTGTTCTTGATGAGGTACATGTTCGCAACACAAGTCAGTTTCCCCGAAGGGCAT
Organism: Fusarium pseudonygamai; assembly: GCA_013186785.1. Lineage (NCBI taxonomy): Eukaryota > Fungi > Ascomycota > Sordariomycetes > Hypocreales > Nectriaceae > Fusarium > Fusarium pseudonygamai. The sequence continues at coordinate 29,384 of JAAQRH010000743.1, forward strand.
ACCGAGCGAGTGAAGTGAATCGCCAACTTTTGGGGGGGTTGTGTAAAGACAGTTATCATCACCGCAGACCGAGCCCCCAGGAGCGCAAGTACAGGACGAGAGGAAATGCAAAAACGCCAACGCCAACGCCCGCAACAAAAAACCAAAAACCCACGTGGTCAAGAGACCACCCAAAAAGGCTCGACAGGAAAGAAAAGCAAAGACAAAGGAAATAAAAAGCAGACCCCAAAAAACCCACGTGGTCAAAAGACCACCCAAAAAGGCTCGACAGGAAGGGCAGAAAAGCAAAAGCAGAAAAGCAAAGTTAGTACATACATACCGAGTCACTTGGCTGAGGGAGGCGGGCGTGGGTGAGAGCGAGTTCGGGGTCGGGGAGGAGGGAGGTGAGGTGAAGGCATGGTGTTGAAGGTCGGGCAGGGTCGAAGAGTCGGAAAGGTGAAGTGCGAAAAAAGGAAAAGAACAAGACAAAAGAAAAGTCACATTGCGAAAGAGAAAAGAAGCTATCGAGTCAAGCAGTAAGTGTCGAAAGCAAGGAGTGCATAGCAAGTTCAAGTCCAAATCGCAAGTCGAGAATGCGAAAGGTTGATGAGGAGAAGAAAAGGACGGAGAAACTGGGAGAAAAGCCCTCTATTTATACCCGCTCAGAGCGAGGAGTGATTGCGCATTCGGTGCGCGAGGGTTTACGCTGAAATTGAGCGTCATGCGTGGTGTTGACGACCATCGCCAGCTGCCAGCAGCTGTCAAGATCTCTAAAATCGATGGTGAAGTTCAAGTCGCGCTGCACTTCGCGTTGGAGAATGGCAAGGCTGTGGGGACGTGCTCAAGCTCACCCTGTGGCGCTGTGGCACAAGTGGAGATTTGGAGCAAGGCTGGTGTGGCTGCGAAAACTTCCGCTGTTGCTGGGTCGAGATCGCCAACTCAGCTTCTACAATTACGTTGCCATTCTCACCTCAATCCCTTTGACGCCGCGCATCCGTCAAAATGGTAAGTTCACACATCTGTTGAGTCTTGAGCAGATTCAGCTAATGATTCCAGGCACGTAACTCGGAAAAAGCTCAGTCTATGCTGTTTCGCTTCCGCGAAGCCCAAGCAGCAGACCTAGGCATCATCGACGCCGGCCGCACACGTCGCCCCAAGCTCATCACCGAAGTGGCAGCCATTCCCGCCTGTGAAAAATGGCGCGGCCAAGTCTTGAAGGAAATCTCGCGCAAGATGTCACGGATTCAGGATCCTATTCTTAGCGACTACCAGATCCGCGATCTCAACGACGAAATCAACAAGCTCATGCGCGAGAAGCACATGTGGGAGATCCAGATACGTAACCTCGGAGGTCCGAATTACATGCGCGGCGGGGGCAAGATCTACGATGAACAAGGACGCGAAATCCCCGGCAGCGGAAAAGGGTA